>JBBPBX010056287.1:0-17083 GCA_038048925.1 Garcialebias charrua
AGCATAAAGACTGATAATATTCATGACCTTGCATTAGATTTCTATATATAAACATACCCATACCTACAAATATATAGACAGTATATATACATATATATTTATATTCATTTATATACCCATCTACATATATCTACATATACATCCCTACATCCATTTGTGTGTGGTTGTGAGCATGCATAAGTGAATAAGGTTCCTCCAATAGAACATTTAGTAGCGATTGTGAAGCATCAGAGATCTGTCCCCCCAAAGCCCGAGACAGACGAAAGGGCGATCAAAGCCCAAGACCCCAGGAAGGACCCCGAGCCCAGAGTCCCCAGGACCACCCGAACAGGACGAGCCACTCGTCCACTCCCCAGATCCGACCAAGGGGAAGAACCGGACGAACCCCACCAGGGACCACACACAATGACCCCCCGGGGTCAACAGCGACAAATACACAGGCCCCCGCCAGAGCCCGCTGCACCGACGTAGCCCCAGGGCCGGTCACCGATGCTCGGGCACCGGGGACGCCCACCCCTCAGGCCCAGACCCGACAGGACCAGAGGACCCGAGCCCCACCAGGCAGCCACCAGGCCGAGCCGACCAACGCCCAAGCGCCCAGCCCCAGATAGTGAGGGTCCCAAGCACGCCCGCAGGCAGAGGAACACCCACCAGGGGGCCACGTGGCAAGAGCGCGACACTAGGTAGCCTCAGAAGTATCAGAGAGGGGGCAGTCCAAGTCCCAGCCTGACACTTAAACATTCATACACAGACACACTCATTCAGACCCACCCTCATCCTCACCCTCAGTCATAGAAAGACAAACAATAACGACACGCTCCATTCATAATCCCGAAGCACACTCTATACCCCCCAGGTCCAAGACATGTACCTGCTCCCTACATGGGGCAGCCCACATCCAAACCCAGGAGGTAGGCCCATTCATTCTGGGGTGGAGAGTAGCAGACATCCAAGATCCGGCCCACCCCGCGCCCCGCCGACAGGACAGGACAGGACACCCGAGCCCAAGCAGCCCCAGGGGGAGCGCACTGCCAGTCCCGCCCACGGCAAACCCGCAGGCCCCGAACCCCCCCACACCCCAGCACAACCCCTGACGGCCCACCCCCAGAATGTCCGCCAGGCAACCAGGGGGGTAAGAGAAAAATAAATAAATAATATATATATATATATATATATATATATATATATATATATATATATATATATATATATATATATATATATATATATATATATATATATATATTAGTGCTGGGAAAAGATTAAAAATTTTAATCTGATTAATCACACTCTGGGGACTGTGATTAATCAGATTAATCAGATTAATCACAATGCTTACCGGTAACTTTGTATGCTTGAAATGTAAGTATGACGGTGTTCAATAAAATGTTGAAGAAAACGTTTTATTGTCTCAAACCTGTTTTTCATACTCTGCAAGGTTTAAAGAAGTAATGTTTCAAACAATTTATAACATGTAAACAATAGAGTAAGCCCACAATATACATATATAGAAAAACATTTTTTCTGCATTTCAATTGAACCTAAAGTCCACTTGTGTAACATATTTACAGTCACATTTATCGTAACGTACTCAACCTTCAACCAGTCACTTAGGCAGACTAACTTGTTAACATTTTCAGATGACAGCGCTAAACTTTTTTTCTGCATTTCAAATGAACCTAAAGTCCACTTGTGTAACATATTTACAGTCACATTTATTGTAACCTCAGTTGCACGGGAGGCGAGCTGCTCTCTTCTTCTGCTGGCGGTTGGCAAACGACTTTAAGCGCATTACTGCCCCCACTAGACTGAAAGCGAGATTAATCTTCATTTTTATAATATTAACTGATTAATCATTTTACATTAATCTCATGAGTTAACGCTTTAACTTTCCCAGCATTAATATATATATATATATATATATATATATATATAAATAAATACATAAATAAATAAAATTGAAATTAACAAATCAAGACCCCGATACACAACACCCCCGTCCCCAAATGTACTGTTGGTGAGTGTTGTTCTAAAGTGTACTTAAAAAGGAAAGAGAAGGAGCAAAGGCTGGCATTGTACCAGTTTCCCCTCCACTCCAACTCTAACCCAAGCCCTAATTGTCTAAATGCATAATGTTGAGTGAGCATAGGCATGGGGGTGAGATTGGTGTCATCCCGCCACCCATAGCCATAGTGCTCAATCCATTCCCTATATGTGACTTTTATGAAGAAGTTTATGAATGAATGTCTAAAGTGTATATAAAATTGAGTCCCAGGTGTTCTGAACAACAGAGATGTAGAACCATTGCAGCACACCCGAGACTCAAATTCCCTACATGTATTAATTTAAGATGAAGAGGGCGGAGGTGCGTGTTGAGGGATGGGGAGAAAAATATCTGCAGGAACAGTGCTCCCACAGCGAGTCAGCTCCCCCGCTGACCCTGCGTACCCCCCCAGCTCGCCAAGGTCCACCCAAGGAGCGAGGAAAAAGAAACACCTCTCCGACCGCCAGGCCATTGAGCCAAGACCAGAGAGGGACACGGCCCCGAGGGCCGCCAACAGCAGAACCAACAGCCCACACCCACCAGGGCCGCCGTGACCCCTGCGAACCGCAGTCAGCCCGCCGTCCAAGAGGGCACAAAATCCCACATGGACGACACGGCCAAGAGCGCCCGCCCAACCGCCGACAGAGCCAGGAAGCACCAAGAACAGGCCCCAACCAGGGCCCGCACAACGGCCAAGCATAGTCCAAGACCATCATCAAGGACATCCACTTAATCCCCACCCCAGAAGAAATACTACACCCACCCTTCATATTAACAACTTTCAGAACACATAACACATTAGACACCCAGGCTGGGTTTGCCCGCCCCCTCCCATTGGCCACCAGTCACGCCCCCAGACACCCACCCCCCAGCATATGAACCCCCAACCCACCAGCGAGCCGAGGGCCCCCGGCCAGAGCCGGGCACCAGAGCGCCAGTCAACCCATGCCCGGCGACCCGCCCACCAGAGCCCACGACCCCCGATCCCCACCAGGCCCAAGCCCGGGGACGACACGTCCCCAGAGTCCCAAGCCCCCGGCACCCGCCCCGAAACCACCCCAGCACAGCCGGGTCACCGACCGGCGACCCATGACTGCCGCCACCGACCACCCGAGGGCCCGCATGCCGCCCCTAGCAGATATCCCCCAGAACCCCCCCGGTCCTCCCCAGGTCGAAGACAGGGTCCTCCCCGCCCAAGCAGCCCCAACCCCCCGGCGCCCCAAACCCCAACCTCCCCCCCCCAGTCCCAATGCCCCACAAGGCCACATCCCAGACCCCCCACCCTCACTACGTAACGGAGCCGATCAAAGAATGCCAAATAGATTGATCCAATGTGTCGGCAGATGCTGTTTCAAGACTAATATGATCTAACAGAAGATTTTTATACTGATTAATGCTAAGATTATTTTTATTTTTCCAATTTACGAGTATGGTTTTCTTTGCGATGCATAAGGCAGTGAAAAGCATATAGGATGTATTTTTTTCTAGTATAACATCTTCAAAGATACCCAATAAGCAAACAGATGGAGAGAGTGGGATATTAAATTTCAAACATTTAGACAAGTCTTCACATACCTGTACCCAGAACCTCTGAACGGGTGGACAGAACCAGAGCGCGTGAATATAATCATCAGGTGTATTACTTATGCACTGTGAGCACTTGTTAGATGGTATAAAGCCCATCTTAAACATTCGCTGACCTGTATAATGTACTCTATAGAGAACCTTATATTGTATTAATTGTAAATTGGAGATTCTAGTCAATTTAAAAGTATTTGAACATACTTGAGACCAAATTTTTTGTTCAAAGTTGATTGATAAATCTGACTCCCATTTTTCAACAGGTAGTGCTATCGAGTCATCGATTCTAGACAATTTTTTGTATATTTTAGATAATAATTTGGGTGGTTGAAAATTAATAAACTCTAACACACATGTTGGTGTTTCCAACAATGTTTTATTAAGCTTAAATTTCTTTTTTACAATTGACTTAATTTGTTGGTATTGTAGGAAATATTTATTATCAATGCCATATTGTATTATTAATTTATTAAATGGAATAAAGTCTATACCCTCAAATATGTGTTCCAGACATTCAATACCTTTCATTCTCCAACCTGAGAAATTTAACATATTATTTTCTTGTTGAATGTCAGGATTGTTCCAGAGAGGTGTATGTCTACATGGGAGTAGTGAAGACTTTGTCATTTTCAGATACTCCCACCATGCTGTCAGAGATGAGCCAATATTGATGCTCTTAAAGCAGACATGTCTTTTTAAATCTGTACTGATAAATGGTAGATCTGAAATCCTAATATTATTACATAAAGTTTGTTCTATATCTATCCAAGTTTCATCTAGTGCATTCGGTTTTAACCACTTTGATATATATTGTAACCTGTTGGCTAAATAGTAGTAATAAAAGTTTGGAAGTTCTAATCCTCCGGTATCTTTAGATTTCTGTAATGTTTTTAAACTAATACGTGGAGTTTTATTTTTCCAAAGGAATTTAGATATAGAAGAGTCCAGGGACTTAAACCATTCAGTTGAAGGTTTATTTGGAATCATTGAGAATAAATAATTTATTCTCGGCAGCACCATCATTTTTACTGAGGCAACTCTTCCCATAAGTGATATGGGTAGAGATCTCCATCTAGTAAGATCGTCTTCAATTTTCTTTAATAATGGGATATGATTTAATTTTATTAAATCCTCTAATTTAGGAGAGATATTAACACCTAAATATTTAATGTTACCTGATTGCAGTCTTTCATTAAGAGAATTATTAAACACGCAATTTATTGGAAGAACTGTAGATTTTGTCCAGTTTATAGAATAATCAGAAACTTTTGAGAATGAGTTTATTAACTTGATAACATTAGATATTGAGTTTCCCGAGTTCTCAAGAAAAAGCAAAACATCATCAGCATAAAGACTAATTTTATGTTCTATGTTTCGACCCTTTATTCCTTTAATATCAGCACTTTGCCTTATTGCTGCTGCTAAAGGTTCAATAAAAATAGCAAATAATGCTGGTGAAAGTGGGCAACCTTGCCTGGTGCCCCTCTGTAAACAGAAGCTTGAAGATAATTGATTATTTGTCCTGACGCACGCTGTTGGTGAACTATATAATATTTTTAACCAGTTAATGAAGTAATTCCCAAAACCAAATTTATTTAAGGTAGCAAATAAAAAATTCCAATTTACTCTATCGAATGCTTTTTCAGCATCTAAAGAAAAAATAGCTGTTTCAATATTTTTAAAATACGAATACTCTATTACATTATATAATCTGCGAGTGTTTGTGTTCGAGTGTCTTCCCTTTATGAATCCGGTTTGGTCTGGATGTATAATAACAGGAGTTATCTTCTCTAGTCTTTTTGATAAGACTTTACAAATTATTTTAACATCTACATTAATAAGAGATTGGACGATAACTGGTAGGTAATACTGGGTCTTTGCCTGATTTTAATAAGAGACTAATGTTAGCTGAATTCATATGTGTTGGTAGCCTGCCATTTCCTTCTGACTCAAGTAGCACTCTATAGAATATCGGTTCCAGTATATCCCAGAATTCTTTATAGAATTCCACTGGATAGCCATCAGGACCTGGAGATTTCTTATTAGGCATGCTTTTAATTGCTTCATGGAGCTCATCTGATGTTAATGGTGAGTCTAGTTTTGATGACTGACTAATATCTAGTTTTGGAAGTGTTACTTTCTCCAAGAATTCATTAATATCCTCATTAGATGGATTTATTTGTGGAGTGTATAGAGTTTTATAGAAATCTTTAAAAACATCGTTTATTTTTCCCTCATCATAAAATATATTTCCATTTTCATCTTTAATACCATATATAGATGTTTTTTCTTTGTTTAATTTGAGTTGATTAGCTAAAAAGTTCCCTGATTTATTACCGTATTCAAAATGATCTAATCTAAGTCTTTGTATCAAGAATTTATTTTTCTTATCAATATATTCATTTAGTTCTAATTTTAATTTGCGTAGCTTTTGATGTGTTTCCTCACCTTGTAGACCTTCTAACAATTTAATGGATTTCTCTAATTCATCAATACGTTTATTTTCTTTTTTCTTTTTATTTGTTGAATAGGATATTATTTTACCTCTCATGACTGTTTTCCCAGCCTCCCAAAGTGTACATGCTGAAGTTCCTGGCAAGTCATTAAACTCTAGATACGATGCCCATTCTTTTTTAAAATATTGCAAAAATTCTTCTTCTTGTAGCAGTGATGTATTTAATCTCCAATTTATATTTTTTGTTGTTTTTTTTTAATCTAAATTTACAGTAACTGGTGCATGATCGCTGACAGCAATAGGGTGTATCTTAGTGTCTGAAATGTTTGTCATCAATGAATTGCTTACTATGAAATAATCTAGACGAGAATATGAGTGATGCACATGTGAAAAGAATGAATATTCTTTGCTATCAGGGTGAAAACAACGCCATGCATCGCAGAGCCCATAATCATTCATATACTGTTTAACTATATTTATAGATTGCCAACTGCGTTGAGTTCCCGCTGCATTCAGTCTGTCTAATTTGTCATCTAAACCAAAGTTGAGATCACCTCCCATCACCAGTGAGGAATCCATGTGATTTGATAGGGTGGAAAAAAAATCATGAAAAAAAGCTGCGTCGTCTACATTCGGTCCATATATGCTAACAAAACAATAATTTTGTCTAAATATTGATAACTTTAATATTATATATCTACCGTGCGGGTCTATAACCTGATCTAATACTGTGAAGTTAACATTTTTATGTATTAAAATTGCCACCCCTCTTTGTCTTGAATTATAACATGCTGAGAATACATTAGGAAACTCTGAAGATTTAAGCTCCTCCACAGTTGAGGCCAATTTATGAATTTCTTGGAGTAATACAACATCTGCCTTTAATCTTTTAATCTGGTTAAAAATTCTATATTTTTTACGTTGGCTACCGGCTCCATTAATGTTCCATGTGACAAACCCTAAGGTACCCATACCTGTGCTAATGATAATATAGCTAAACCACACCCATTATCTGAAATATATAAGATAGTAATATATCCAGACAAAAACATATCCCTTAATGAATAACTATATATGATTTTTAAATAAAGTAATTGCTGTTTCTTTTGAAAATGAATCAGGGAAGTTTTCATTCATAAAGTAATTGTATGGATATACAAAGACGTGTGTGAACCCTTGTGCTTGTGCGCTGATAATTGTTGAGTTAGAAAAATATAGACAAGAAAACAAAGAGAAATGATATACATGGAAACATAATTCAGATAAGAAAAAACAACAAAAACACCCTCTTACCACATCAAGTGTCATCCCACCTTGTGTATCACCACTATCTGAGTGTGTCCCACCACCGAGCTGTGCTGAAAAAAAATTAAATATATCTGGTAAGTAATATTAACAAATACTATATTTAATAATATTAATCAATATTAGCAACCGATATAGTTCTTACCTTGATCATATGGCTAATAAAGCCAAGGAGTAGTTTCTGGATCTCTAAACAGCTGACCGTTTATATAGAGTTTATCCACGGAGATGTTAGCTCTTATTCCTTCGCTTATATTTTTCTTTCTTATCGGGAATAGTACTTTCCTTCTGCTCAGGATTTCTGCAGGATATTGATCGTTCATACTAAAATGTGTCCCACGTAGTTCCCTACCTCGGCTTTTAACCTGTTCCTTTTGTTTATAATGTTCGAATTTAGCTATTATCGGGCGCGGTCTAGTGTTCCCAGGCCGTTTAGCACCGAGGCGGTGAACTCGATGAAAAGTAATTGCTTTAATGGTTTCACTCGGCAACTTTAGCTGTTTTTGAAAGAAGTCCCGAACCAAGGCCTCCGGATTTTCCTCCGCCCCCTCCGGAATCCCAGAGAAAATAACATTATCCCGCATACTTCTGGCTTGGATATCTAATACTGACTCTTTAAATTTTTTATTATCCCCGGAAAGTTGCAACATCTGATCTTTAAGCTGTCCAACTGTTACCTTTAGCTCAATGTTTTCATTAGCTAGAGATGCTACCTGTTCCTGGGTGAACTCCAGTGATTGTCTCAACCCCATTACTTCCTTCTGTAGCTCCTCAACTAACGCCAGCCGGGCGTCCAAGCTAGACAACTTTTTATCAATTGACTCCAGAATCGTCACGAAGCCTGAATTATCCACCGAAGGTTCCGAAACGCTATCTGAGCTTCCCTCTCGGTACCGTTTAGCATTCGGCTTCGACTCGCCACCGCTACCGCTCGTGTTAGCCGAATCGCTACCCGCACCGGATGTTACATTAGGGTCGCTCATGACAAACCTTTCAAAATAATCGTCGATAAACAACTCAAGGCTCTCCGACGTTTCCACGTCCAGTTTGTGGAAATAATGGGGGGAGAAAAGATCGGTTATCAAATTTTTAATACCTTTTTAAATGATCTTACATTTAGTTATATAGTTTTATTTAAATAAATATGGACTTACCAAAGCTTTATCATAATATTCACGTACAAGTATAGAGTTTTTCAGCAGCAGCTCATTCCCCACGTCCGCACCTCACAGAACCGGAACCGGAAGTCTCAAATACAACCATTAGGCTTTTTAACATGTCATGTGTGGTAATCAACAGTTAGCAAATACAGTTTCAGTCTTATATCCCACATAGCAGAGGACTCTGTGGAGGATCCGCCTTCTAACCTGTTTAGGTCCACCCTACGTATCTCCGGCTTGCGCCTCTGAAGCAGACCCGCCCCAGAACCAGGCTCAGCCGACACTCGACCCACCCCTTACACTGTCAATGAAACGGACCTAGCACGGTTCCGTGCAACGTAGGTATCTCCAGGCGCTTTGGAGAGCTCCGCCTACCTCATTTGGATCAGCTCTCTAAGCGGATGTTCATCTACGCACGTGCACTTTTTAAACCATTCTTCAGTTACGGTGTCGTTCGGAGCTGCATGCAGCTACAGAGACGTCTCCTTCGGTGGATCGTTAACTTCTTGCAATGTAAGTAAACTGTTCAAACTGTTAATATGTGCTTGTTTGTGCAGATGAAAGTGGGAATTCCGGTTGATTGACAAGAGTTCGCTTCAGAGAAATTAAAATTTTAACACTACGATTCGCACTTACTACAAACTGTTTTCTTCTGCTCTTTAAACTGTTTGCTAGTGTCACATTCTGGTCGTTTGTTGGTTTTACACTTTATTTTAAGTGTTTTCTTTAAGCCAAGTGACCCGACGGTGTTGGGCTAACCGCTAACACAAAGTGTGGCCCGACGGTGTTGTACTAACTGCTAACACAAAGCTAAGACTCAGGCGAGTCACCCTTGTTTTAAACGGTGTTTCTGTTTCTTGACTTTGTTCTAGTGCTTCCTTGCTGGTTCTTGTTTTGAGCTTCATTCTTTGATGTGTTTTGAACTACGTGAATCGCTGTTGAGTGGTTCTACCAGTGGTTCTGCCAGGTTCTGGTGGATGGTGGAACATCAAGAAAGGAATTTACTATGTTGAAAAGAATCTATGGTCATGAGCTTTGGGTTATGACCGAAAGAACAAGATCTCGGATACAAGCGGCTGAAATGAGTTTTCTCCGCAGGGTGGCTGGACTCTCCCTTAGAGATAGGGTGAGAAGCTCAGTCATCCGGGAGGGACTCGGAGTAGAGCCGCTGCTTCTCCACATCGAGAGGAGCCAGTTGAGGTGGCTCGGGCATCTGGTTAGGATGCCTCCTGGACGCCTCCCTGGTGAGGTGTTCCGGGCACGTCCCACCGGGAGGAGACCCAGAGGAAGACCCAGGACACGCTGGAGGGACTATGTTTCTCGGCTGGCCTGGGAACGCCTTGGGATTCCCCCGGAGGAACTGCTCCAAGTGGCTGGGGAGAGGGAAGTCTGGGCCTCCCTACTTAGGCTGCTACCCCCGCGACCCGACCCCGGATAAGCGGAAGAAGATGGATGGATGGATGGATGGATGAAAAGAATGCGGGGGTTGTGTCTGTTTGAGGTGATGATTTGGGATAAGTATTTGTTTTTTTCTGATTTGACAAAGAACTGGTAGTTTTTTAAACATGTTTTTAGCAAAATGAAAGAAACCTGGAGTTTGTCCTTTTTCCACTTGCGTTCTGCTCTTCTGCAGAGACGTCTCGCTGCCCTGGTGGTCTCATTTATCCACTGGTCTTTTGCTATCTTTGGTTGCCTGACGTTTAGTGGGACCACAAGGTCCAGGATCTTAGTACAGGTCTCATTATGGCTAGTAAGCAGCTCCTGTGTACTGACACAGACAGAGGTTTCAGGGGCTGTAACAACAGTGGAAGTGAAAGCAGAAGGAAAAAAGTGCAACAGTTGAAGGGTTAAAAATACTTCATCTCTTGGCTGGAACGGGAGTTTTAGACACACAAGTGAGAGATATTTCAAATGAGATGGGTTTGTGATCAGAAACAACAGCATCCCCAATCTCCAGATTAAACACAGACAAACCATGAGATAGCACTAGGTCCAATGTGTGGCCCTGCGGATGAGTTGGCCCGACAACATTTTGTACCAGGTTGAAAGAGTGGATCAGGTTTAAAAAATAATGAACTAAAGGCTTTTCAGGGCAACAGACATGCAAATTAAAATCTCCTAAAATTAAAACCCTATCATATTTCAAAAATATTCCAGTCAGGAAGTCTAAGAGTTCACTGATGAAGCCTCTGGTGGATTTGGGTGATCTGTAGATCACAGGACACAGAAGGGGGTTGGAGCGGCCCTGTTCAAAATGCAGCAATTCGAAAGTCTGAAAAGCTGCTACCTGTAACAATCTACAGTTCCAAAGTTTCTTAAAAACTGCCAAAACTCCTTCACCCCTTCCAAAGAGACTGGGAGTGTTAAAAAATGTACAATCCACCGGCAAAAGTTCAGAGAAAACAGATAACTCACCAGGAGGCAGCCAAGTTTCTGTGAGGAACATGAAGTCCAGTCCGTTTGAGCAGAAAAGTCGTTCATGATGAAAGTTTTATTTGTCAGAGACCTCACTTTTAATAACGTGAGTCTTGTTGGACCAGCAACTGGAGTTTTGACATGATTTAGTTGTCATACTGGAGGAAAAGTTGGGCACGGAGCGCAGATCAGCTGTTTCAAGTTGTTTTCTTCATGTCTTCGCTCGCCGGGGAAAACGCACCTTCGTGCGCACATGCGCCCATTGCGCGAACCTGGATGAAGTGCCTCGATCCGGGAGCCATGGACCACTTTAGGGTCGGCGGGGAAAACCAGCGAGTTGACCGGGGATGGAGCATTGGATGAATCCGAGTTGGTTTTGTTCCTCTGGAGATGGTCAGAGCCACCGTAGCTTCGTGCACGCGCTGTGCGCAGCAGAGCCGGACATCGGGAGCAGGCAGGAGTCCGTGAGATATCCAGAAGGAGGATTTACTGTCCGGAGGTCAGTAGCAGCAGAGGAGCGTGCAAAGCTAGCTCTGAGCCTCACGAGACGGCCAGCACGTTTTCCATGGTGCCTATGTTTTCGTGCAGGCAGGAGGGCCGCATGCTACAGGTAACCAGGTACTCTCACGAACAACGGTGGAGGTGGCCTTCCAGAACCTTGGTTAACGTTGCCAAACGAGGTGAGATATGCGGTCGAAAATTGCAGATTTATGAGTAGCTGGCGATCATACACCAGCAATGAGTTGATCTCATTGAAGAAAAACGTTAAAAATAGTAAAAAAAAAAGCGTACAGAGGTGGACGGCAAGCCACCTGTGTCTGCGCCATCTTGATTCAATTCAGTTCAGTTCAGTTGAAGATGGGCTGCAGCTGTTGAGGGACACTGAAGAGTTGTATTTCTGAGCTTCTTGATGTTTTTGTCTGAATGAATCCAGAATCGCTCAGATCTCCATGAGTCCCAACAGCAAGAGCAACGGCCGTGGTGGTGGTGGAGGGAGGGGAACTGAAGGAGGCCAGCCCTCCTTCAGCACAGGATGAAGCTGGAAGCATCACCCGATAATTGTGAGTTTCTTGTGTGAATGGGCGGGGCTTAAGTGATGTCATGGATCAACAATACCAATTTATCTCGAAGTGCTCATTGATCTAGCACCAAAAATCTGGTGCAGATGGGATTATGTATCACTGACATAGGGGGCGTACTTGAGTCAAATGTTAAACAACCATACCAATGTGTTTTGAAGTGGCCACAGATGACAAACAATAAATCTGGAACATATCAGATGGTCTATCATTGACATATAACAGTTTAAATTATCTAGGGGGTGCACTGGAGTCAAAAGTTAAATAACAACATAAGTATGTGCAGAACTGCTCACTGATGACGTACAATAAATGTGGTGCATACCGGATGATATATCACGGATCTGTAACTGTTGGAATAATGTAAGGGGTGCACTGGAGAGAAATTTTAAACAATAATGCCAATGTGTTTATAAGTGCTGACAGATGACGTACAATAAATCTGGAACAGATTGGATGATCTATCAATGAGATATAAAAGTTTGATTAATGTAGGGGGCACACTGGAGTCATATGTTAAACTACAATATCAATGTGTGTAGAAGTGCTCAGTGATGAAGCACAATAAATCTCATCCAGATCCGTTGATGTATCAGTGAGATATAACGTTAGTAATAATAAAGGGGGCACTGTGGAGGGTATTGGCCACTATCATGGATGCCTGTTCAAATGGTGGATACGGATTGATCTTAGCGATTTTGGTGCTCCTCAGTTCAAATCTGTGGAATTTAGAGCCAAACATATGGCAAATGCGTCACATCTGAGATCATCACGTCACCATACCCACATCCTCCAGCAAAAACTGTTTGTAATTTAAAGCAAGTCAAACCAACTTGTTATATGTCTTGTGACATAGGATCATCCTGATTAGTACAAGGGTGTCAGAGAGGGAGCATTCAAAGTAAAAAAGTGACTTCCTGTTCTGAGGGGACGGGACTTCGATGACATCACAACATGACTACAAAGGATTGTCTGGCATTCAACAGGGATGATTCATGCCAAGTTTGGTGCATTTCAGTCTTTCAATGTGAAAGTTATAGGGTTTTGAAATTTACGACGTGAAGCGTAATTTTGACGCCTGGCCATGCCCCTTTAACATAAACGAAAATGCAAGCTTTTGATAACTTTTACTGTCCAATGTGTTAAGGGCATATTAACCAAGTTTGAAGGCAATCCTTCAAAATCCCTAGGAGGAGTTTGTTAAAATCCACAATTAGAAACGCAGAAAAATTACATTTTTACCCAAAATGGCCGACTTCCTTTTGGCTTTGGACCAGGGCTCCAAGAGACTTTTTTGTAGGTCATGAGAAGTTACAGATGTTCACTGAGTTTCAGAATAATCGGTCAAAAAATGGCTTGGGGCTGAGGTTTTAAAATATTCTAGGGGCGCTATGGAGGCTATTGGACAATTATTATAGATTCCTGTTCAAGGGACAGGCAATGTTAGATCAAACTGATTTTGGTACTCCTCGGATCAAATCTGTGGATTTTAGAACCGAATGTATGGCGACTCCAAAGGCCTTTGGAGGATCAGTTCCTCCAAATCCGAGGCCATGGTCTTGAGCCGGAAAAGGGTAGAGTGCCCTCTCCAGGTCGGGGAGGAGGTCCTGCCCCAAGTGGAGGAGTTTAAGCATCTAGGGGTCTTGTTCACGAATGAGGGAAAACTGGAGCGTGAGATCGATAGGCGGATAGGTGCAACATCCGCAGTGAAGCGGGCCATGGTCTTGAGCCGGAAAAGGGTAGCATGCCCTCTCCGGGTCGGGGAGGAGGTCCTGCCCCAAGTGGAGGAGTTTAAGTATCTCGGGGTCTTGTTCACGAATGAGGGAAAACTGGAGCGTGAGATCGATAGGCGGATAGGTGCAGCATCCGCAGTGAAGCGGGCGCTGTACCGGTCTGTCGTGGTGAAGAGAGAGCTGAGTCGAAAGGCAAAGCTCTCAATTTACCGATCGATCTACGTTCCCACCCTCATCTATGGTCATGAGCTTTGGGTTGTGACCGAAAGAACGAGATCTCGGATACAAGCGGCTGAAATGAGTTTTCTCCGCAGGGTGTCTGGACTCTCCCTTAGAGATAGGGTGAGAAGCTCAGTCATCCGGGAGGGACTCGGAGTAGAGCCGCTGCTTCTCCACATCGAGAGGAGCCAGTTGAGGTGGCTCGGGCATCTGGTTAGGATGCCTCCTGGACGCCTCCCTGGGGAGGTGTTCCGGGCATGTCCCACCGGGAGGAGGCCCAGAGGAAGACCCAGGACACGCTGGAGGGACTATGTTTCTCGGCTGGCCTGGGAACGCCTTGGGATTCCCCCAGAGGAGCTGCTCCAAGTGGCTGGGGAGAGGGAAGTCTGGGCCTCCCTACTTAGGCTGCTACCCCCGCGACCCGACCCCGGATAAGCGGAAGAAAATGGATGGATGGATGGATGGATGGATGGCGACTGCATTCCATGTTACTTTTCCACATCGCCAAGCTTACATGCTCCACCCAAAACAGTAAGGGTTGGAACACAAGTTAGACCAACATGTCTTGGGTCACTGGACACACTGTCGTACTGATTAGGTAAAAGGGGTCAGATTGGGACCGTTCAATGTAAAACTTGACACTTTCTGTTGTCAGGGGTTGTGGCTTAAGTGATGTCCTGATTTGACCATTCTGTCTTGCAGAGGACTGGATGTGGATCAATCACTGAAGGTTTGATGTATTAGACAGTTTTCTTGTAGGAGCTGTTAGCGTTTCGTTTTTCATGGCGAGATGTCCAAATTTTACCTCTGGCCCCACCCCTTCAGCATGCCCGAAATGAACCATTTTGATAACTTTTGGTCCCCCATGTCTTATGAAGAAACCGGCCAAGTTTGAAAGTGATTGAGCGAAATTCCTAAGAGGAGTTCGTGCAAACGCGGAGGCTGTAAACAGACAAAAAGGTGTTAAAATTTGGACAGCATTCCAAAATGGCCACCGTCCTGTTTATCGTACAACGTTGGCGCAAGAGGGTTTTCTATGCATCTTGGTGAATTGGACAAGTGTACCAAATTTCATGCTTCTACGACAAACTAAGGCCAATGTGGAGGGTATTTCGAACATTTCTAGCTGGCGCTCTTGAGACGTTTCTGTAGCGATTTTTGCCACGCCCTTAAAATACATGAATTTTCACCAGTCCCGATACGTCCGTCAAATTTGGTGAGTTTTGGGATTTGTAAAGGCTCCCAAAAGCCCAATTCATTTTGCAGAAAAAATTGCAGGTCGGGCCTGAACAGAGCAATTAGAATAGGCCTTTGCAGCACTTTGTTGCTCGGACCTAATCACCAGTCCTGATACGTCCACCAAATTTGGTGAGTTTTGGGATTTGTAAAGGCCTCCAAAAGCCTAATTCATTTGGCGGAATTTTTTTTAGGTCGGGCCTGAAAAGAGCGATTACAATAGGCCTTCGCAACGCTTTGCTGCTCGGGCCTAATAAAACAAATGTAGTGAAGGGGATGGAGAAAGTGTCACCCTTCTTCCTCCATCTCTCTCCTTCATATTGCTGCAATAGAACAGTGATTTTATTTACAATAGTGAAATTATTGACTTTGTGGAGTCTTACCAACTTCAGGCCAAAACAACAAACAAAACAAACCACTGTATTTTCTCTTACCTGGAGAAAAATAAAACTCATCAAACCACAAGTCTCTTACCTCACTATGCTAATGGAACACGGAAGAAAAGTCTAAATAAAGTGTCAGCTCACTTCTACAAACTCTTTACAAAACTTTTTACAACTACAGGATCTAAAGTTGATGACAGCAGATCAGCTGGGTGGGAATGGAAGCAGATATCATCCTTCTGCAGCTCCTCTTATGCAGCATCACTGCAGAGTACCTGCACAATAATTCACACACTCGTTTTTGTCTTTCACCTTTTTTCTTTTTTTATAATTACAAACAATTAACAGTTTCACACACAAAGCATGACACAGTGATTCCTGATGGATAAAAAGTAACATCCTGAGCGAGATTTTCCTCTTTCACTTTATCCTAGATTCTTGTCAGCAGCCCATGTTTTCCACTTAAATTTATTGATGCGTCAGTTGACACTGAAGTTTACTCTTCAGTAGCTTCAATCTCTCGATGACAGCAGACGGTTGTAAAAATACTCTCTCCATGTTTTTCCTTTCAGAGACTCCAGGGTCAAAAAACAACTCCATTATCTCAAAACTAGTGTTAATCCCACAGATAAAAATTAGGAGCTGAGCATCCTTTACATCATTACAGTACGGTCATCCAGTGCTAACAAACTAACTTAAAGGACTATGCCTTTTAGCTTATTTTGCTGGCTAATGGCTATATCTTCATCAGTAAGTTCCACAAGGCGAGTCACAGTCCTGCATGATAAACTGATTTTTTCTAACTTGTCTTGGCTCTCCGAACACAATAGACATTCACTGTTTTTACCATGTTTCTTTTGAAAAATCATCGGAGAAAGGCTTGCTAGCATAGCAAAAAGCAATTTTTAAGAAAGTTAAAAAAAGCTTGTTTATGGACATCATTTCTTATTTTTTGTCTAAAAAGAAAGAATATCCTTAACAAGCTAGTTTTGCACAAGAATATTAAGCTTATTTTAATAACATATGTCTAACGTTTTCTTAATAAGATATTTCAGCTAATCTTGAGCCATATTTACTAGTTACAAGGTATGACAATGGTTTGGAGGAAATTCTAGAATAAGAATATAATTATTTTCCTTATTTTAAGAGTAAAGCCATGAACAACTTCTTAATTTAAGAAATTTATTTAATTACACAAATTTGCTTTACACAACATGCGTCTTACATTAACAAAAGCTGCAAGACTCACAGAACATATGAAACACTGTTAAGCAAGCCTCATTTGAAAAACATCATACAGCTCATATTTCACTTGATCAAGCAGATTAACACTTTTAGAATTTCTTTAACTTCACTATGACAAACAGCCACAATAAAAACTTTCAGTGCTAGAAAAGGCAACAACTTAAGTTTCAAAATTGCTGCTAAACTGAAACAATAACCTGATGATACTGTCCATCCATGTAAAACAGT
>JBBPBX010056289.1:0-22817 GCA_038048925.1 Garcialebias charrua
AAAAGCAAATATATCACAGTCACCAGAGTAAGTAACTAAAAGGATGATGTTAAAAACTTTTAAAAGAGCTGATTAATGCTGTTGAGAGTTTTAAACCTTGAGAATGCCATGCTGCTCAAGAAAGACAGTAAACTGACTGTGCACTATATTGCATTTCTTTAGAAAATGAAGACAGCTGCTTCACCTCTGAGCTGGGGGCAGGTCCTTCTCCATCCTACCTGTGTCTTCCCTTCCAGAAGGAGCCCCACTCAGCTTCTGACCCTGACTGTGATGGAGAGGAGTACTGTCTCAGCAGCCAGGGCCCCGAAGCAGTGCCATGCAGGAAGAGCCCAGGCGGGGGCCGTCGTTCCGAGCTGGTCCTGCTGGGTTGCGGGGCTATGCTGGCAGCAGTCGGTTTGGGCTGCGACCTTCTGACGTTGGCCCGGCAGGAGGAGACCATCAAACCCCGATGGGACGGCTTCTTTCACCGAGCAGGCGGCACCCCAACTCGCAGACTGTTCTGGCGAGAAAGCCCTCTGAAGCCTTCAGCACCCCCTCTACCTGGTGGAAGTTTATCCCCTTCATATACTCTCCTGTCCTCCATGTCTGACTGTAACTCCACCCACTCCCTGCTGCGCTCAGACAGCAAGGAGCTGCTGGTGCAACGCCCTGACCCACCCACATCCCAGCTCCCCCCTCTACAGGCAGCTCACGGCCCAATCAACTCGCTGGTCAACACTTGCATCGAGAGTTTCAAGCGTAATCCCCGCCAGTCTCTCACCCCCACCCATGTTCCCTGTGTCCCCACTTCCTGTCGCAGCCTCCGCCGAACACCATCAGATGGAGCCATCAAGAAGAATTGCCCCCCCAACGGTCTGGATCCCCTACCAGAACAAGGAGCTTTACACAACACGGGTGAGGGACCTCAATTGTCAATTTTATTTTATGGAGTGGCTGTATGAAGCCAAGGGGCCAAGAAAATTAAGGGTATTACATTTGCCAAAGCTGATGACTTCCGTTTTATTTTCATTTAGATTTAGAAAATTTTGCTTTAAACAGACTTTAATGTCATGTAGACTGTTCAAAAGTGGATCCAGTGGAGTGACCCTGTCTGACTCAATTGGAAGATATAAATGGGTATCATCAGCAAAGCAGTGAAAAGGAATGTTGTGTTTTCTAAAAATGGACCCCAAAGGCAACATGTACAAATTAAAAAGCAGTGGGCCTAAAATAGACCCTTGAGGGACTCCACAGATCCACCTTG
Source organism: Garcialebias charrua (assembly GCA_038048925.1). Lineage (NCBI taxonomy): Eukaryota > Metazoa > Chordata > Actinopteri > Cyprinodontiformes > Rivulidae > Garcialebias > Garcialebias charrua. Next base: position 1,244 of record JBBPBX010056289.1, read on the forward strand.
TCTGTTTATCATCTGCTGAAACAGACCTGATATCAAATCTGATCAATAACTAAGAAAAACGCTAAAAAAAGAAAGTTTAAATGAGAAGCTAAAAGGAGCTAAGGGAGCTATAAAAAAATAGCTAAAAGAAGCTTAAATGATCAGGAAAAGGTTTTAAGCAGCTAAAGGGTTTGAGGGATGTGGAGAGCTCCATTCTTTTTTAATGAGACAACATGGCTGACAAAGCTGACTATTTCAAAAACGTAACATTTGCGCAAATATAAAGGTCATAGCAGGAATGTCTTGAATGAGCCGAACATTTTGAGATGAGTTGTCGAATTAGTCAGAGTCAGAGTCAGAGAATCTTTATTGTCATTTGCACCGCATGTGGTACATGTGATGAAATGAGATTATGTACACAGGGTCCCAGTTACATTCAACAACTAAATGTAAGAGAAAAACAGTAATAACATCTAGGATTAACTAAGAAAAACATCAACTAGAAATACACTAAGCACTAATGTAATAGAAAAACAAAATCATTACAAACAGACAGCCGCACGAACATGAGTCTATATGAGCAAATGGTCACATATGAACACAGCAACAAGAAACAGATTAGCACAAAAAGGCAGAATGAGTTAGGAGCTGAAAAACGGATCTGAATGGTCCATTTCCAATTTCCAATGTTCCATTTAGGAACATTCAGATTATTTGTCATGAAGGTACAGGTCAGGTCACACCATACCATACCATACCATACCATACCATTTTATTTATAAAGCACTTTAAACAGGAACAAGTCCACACCAAAGTGCTGGACAAACAAACACGCAACAGGCAACACAGACAATGAAGTACAACACGAAAAACATAAAAACATTGCAGATCATAAATCAAACGATCCAATACAAATCAGCTGGCATTGAAAGCGATGGAGTAGTAGTGAGTTTTTAACCGGGATTTGAAAACTGAGAGGGAGGGGGCCTGTTTGATGAGCAGCGGTAACTCGTTCCAGAGTCTTGGGCCTGCTACAGAGAACGCCCTGTCACCCCTGCGCTTAAGGCGAGTTTCTGGAACTATTAAGAGTACCTGATCCTCTGACCTCAAAGCACGTGGAGGGACATATGGGTGTATCAGATCCGAGAGATAGGCGGGGGCGAGACTGTTCAGCGATTTGTAGACATACATGAGAATTTTGAATTGGATTCGAAGATGAACCGGTAGCCAGTGAAGGGAGGCCAAGACTGGTGTAATGTGCTCTCTTTTGCGTGTGCTGGTTAAAAATCGGGCAGCTGCGTTCTGAACCAGTTGTAATCGTGCAATGGTGGCTTGACTGACGCCAAACAGAAGTGAATTGCAGTAATCAAGCCTAGATGTAATGAATGCGTGAATCACTGTCTCCAGGTGCTTTTTGGATAATATGGGCTTCAGCTTAGACAGACGCCTCAGCTGGAAAAAACAGGATTTGACGATCATGTTTACATGACTGTTGAGTTTCATGGAAGGATCCATTATCACTCCCAGATTTTTGACTTTTTGTTTTTCAGACAGGGGTAGAGCAGACAGGTCAATGCAGTGGTTTGAGGTTGTGTCATTGGGAAGGAACAATATTTGATGATGCTTTTAAACAAAGTTTAGTGCCTTGTAACATAGCTGTTTCTGAAAAATAGACAGTTCTGCGTGACACAATGCCTGAAATAGCCCTGCACTTATTGACTACAACACCTAGCAATAACAACTTTAGCATCCTAAGAGCAGAAAGAAGCAAGTCTCATAAGCAGTCAAAGCCTGCTCCAGAGTGTTCTGTTGAGCTTGGTGAGAAGATCAACTAGCAGCTGTCCAAGAGGGTCTGGAACAGTCTAAGAGGATCTAGGGGATCTGGAAGTCCTCGAGTGTCTCTTTGAGAATACCTCAGTTTCCAGAGACTAGAGGGTCTCAAGTTTTCAGTCTCCAATACCTTCAAGTCTTCTTGCAGGTATAAAATCTGGGCAAACCATTGAGAGTTCAACAAGGTTATGGTCATACTTATTATTAAAGTACAACTGACTCCCAAGTGGTTCTTGAAATATTTTGCTAACACAGGAACACAACATTATAGCCTTCAGTAGCAGCTACTCCTCAAAAAGGAACTTTTGTTAGAACTTAATGATTTTCTTGAATTCTCACTGGTTCTTTTGTCTTTTATGTTGTCCGGCAGCAGCAGTCTTCAGAGCCTTAAAAGAGGATGGTTCTGAGGTTCCTCGACTCCCTGATCCAAACCTGGTCTTTCCCCCAACACCTCGTCATCGCTGTGCTCCAGAACGCCCCAAAACCTTGGACTTCCTGGGTCGGCCTCGGCCTTCGCCGCGAACTCGTTGCGATGTCTTCTCGGTCGAAACCAAGCCCGTGGGGACGGGACTGGGCCTGACAAATGGCGAGTCCTCCATCCACACGTCCAGCACAGAGACTCCACCCACTGCAGAGTTTGGACGAGACCAGGCAGTGCCTCTCACCCCCACAGAGGGCCCGACACCCTTCTCCCCCCACAGGAGTGAAAACCTGTTGGATCATTTGGACAAGGAACAATGTCAGGATGGGACGGTCCCACTCTGCAGGACAAAGACCAGCCTTCACAAAGACTCGGCCGATACTGCAGGATTCTGGTCCTGATTCAATCCGAGCCTTCAGTGGCCTGGTCCATGCATGGGCAGAACCATTCCTGCTGTCAGGCTGAGAACTGTTAAAGAAACCCTTCCTGATCTGATCTGGCATCAGAATCAATGGCAAAGTGCCACCCACCAACTACCTGCTGAGCTGTAGACCGAGCTCATCTGAGGACCGGACGGAACCCACTTATGGTCCTTTTGGTCAAATGAGTCTCATGTTCTGTGAGCTGTCAGAGGACAGGTTGTGACTGACTCTCAGCAACTACCACGCAGCACGTAGCTCAGTATCTGTCAGACTGGCTGAGGTTAGATTGTTGTGGCAGCCATGTTGAACCGGACTACCTCTAAAAGTTAAACGGTTGTAGACATCCAGTCAGAATGTGTGGCTGAAATCCATCAAGTCATTCACGAGGCACTGGAGACACTGTCGGTGAACAGGGTTCTCCTAAATGTCTCCAGAAAGTCCTGTGAGGTCTATTTGGACCCTCAGACTCCTATTGCAAGTCTCCAAAGCTCGCAGTCCTATCCTTTGAGTTTTGAACATCTGTGCAACCATTTTTCTCTGGATGTAGTCACAAAGTTGGTTGAAAACAAGTAATGCACCAATGTCCCCGTCACTGAGGGATTTGAACAGTGAATGTTTGTAGTTTTGAGATTAGTGTTTTTCTGGACTGGACTTGAACAGGGAATGCAAGTACACCTTCATGTTTTTTGTGCAAGATGTTCTTTTTTTTTTTTTTCCATCTTAAAAGCCCATCTAGGGACAAGTGCTGCGAATTAGCTTGTTGCTATTGCACTATGATGCAAACATGGGACTGCTGTTTTCTCTGTTTGACTATGTTGATGTGTGTCTGTCCCTATCAAATAAATCAAATCAAGAGGGTAGGAGTTTCTTACCAAAAAAACTGGCCAAAATTTCTTACTCCAAGATGCAGCCATACATAAAAATGTCAGTCAGTACCTCACCACACAGACGGACAGATGGAAGGTTTTCCCCTCCCCACTTCTTTGATCTGTGATGGGGACAACCAGTCTGTGAGCTTCTAGTTGTTCCTGCTCTGGTTTTCATCTGTTAGAGGAAGATTTCCAGATGAAGCCGTCTCATTTCTGACTCGTTCTGTTTGAAGTCATATACTGTATCCTTACAGCTTTACAGAATCACTCTGACTGGAGTCCAGATGGAACCTCCATGAATATAAAACTTGGTTTTGGTTGTTGAACTTGAACATTTTTGGATCAGATCCTTTAAACTCATCTGAATTCTGTTTTTATCACCCGCCTCAGGATGACAGCAGAGCCGTAAACTTGGCGTTTATTCATCTGTACCTACTGTTGACAAAGTATCTGTGTAGTTAAACTCTCAAAACGTAGTCTCTGTTTGTTCTACAACTGATTAACTTCTGGACTCAACCTGATTCAAGATGGCTGCCACAGCAAATTCATGTTAGCAAACAAAAAGGACCGAGTTACAATTAGGGGGTGGTAGCTGAGACTGATCCCCAGCAACAACTGAGTGCTAAATGATCTGTTTTTAAAACTTCTAATAACCACTGGAGCCCTTCTGTCAGCAAAATATCTCATGAACCACTGGATGGATTTTTTTTTTTTACGAATGATTGACTTTTAAAGTCACCCCCTCTGAAGACTGTGGTGGCCATCTTGAATGTGGCTGACTCCAGAACGTGTTATTAATACTTCCTCTGGGAGCGATTCCATAAGTGTATTTAACTATGAGATATTTTGCTAACAGAAGCACAGGCCAAAACATCATTGTCCACCTTTGCTGTTAGGTGGCAGGAGATAAAAACATTCTGACCAGTTTACAAAGATAAAACTATTTATTTATTTATATTGTTTTGTTACCCACTGACATGCTGACAAAAAGAGCTGGGACACTTTTGAAGCTCTTCATGGACTTTGATCATGTTACTTGTTCAACATCTGAACCCCTGCTGGCAGACTGACCCCCACCCCGATGCTAACATGAGCTCTGATTAAAATGTTACCACAGGTCTATTCAGGCTGGAACGTGTTTCATTTCTTTGACCCAAGTCAGCTAAAGAAGGGAAACCTGTATCTGCTCCAACGTTCTCTTTAGAATCATCAGCTGGACTCCAGGAGGAAGATAAATCAACTTGTGTGACATGATGTTGGAACTATGTATAAAGTGGCAGAGTATAGCTACTCAGCTTTGATTTTCTTTGTACTGTACACAGATGCTTCGAATAATTAATATATAAAAGTATTTTTTAATAAAATAGTTCTCTTCAGAGCGTTGCAGTTTTCGGGTGGAGAAAGGAAGGGTCAAACGCCGACGCATTTTATGACGCAATCGCCAGGATGCACCTTGTAAATAACTATGGCAGAGAATATACAAACCGAGGAATTAAGCAATTTAAGTGAAGGTTTGAGCGATTTGTCTTCAGTTTGGGAAGCTGAAGTTAGTTTGAGTGTTGAATAAGAAAAGCTGGTTCTAATTTAGGTCTGCAGCCGTATTTATTTGACTCTTACCGTTCAGTGAAGGAGGTGGTGCGAGGGGAAATACGACATTTTAGATGAGCAAAGTTTCGAGGGTGAAGGGCTGGAACCCGATCGTAGTCGTCTACAGAGCTGGCGATGTTAGAACACCCAAATGTGACACAACGTACCGGCATTTTTCAAGTTGTCCAAAAGAAAATAGGTGATCTTGAACACAATTACACTGCGTGCTAATAGCAGCGGCAGACAACCGTGCTGGTCTCTACGTCACGACGTCGCATGTGTAAGTACCCGGATGTCCCTTGACGAAACACGGCGCAAATTTGAAATTCACTTTTAAATCAAATTTTCATTGATTTATCATTTTGCTTGTAAAAACGAACATAGTTGAATGATACAACATATATATGTTGTGCCACTTTATGCATAGTTCCAAAATCATGTCACACCACCTTTAAAGACATGTTGGGACAAGTTCCAGCCTTCCATTATCTTTACCCGCTTCTTCCTTTTTGGGTCGTGGGGGTCACTGGTGCCCACATCCAACTATCACTTGCGTGCTGCAAGTGATAGCACGGTGGCGCAGCTCTCTGCTCCACACAGAGGGTTGTGGTAGCTCGGTGGTCTGTGGTTGTGTCAGGAAGGGCATCCGGCATAAAAACAATTGCCAAGTCTTAGAGCGAGTTATCTAAAAAAAGCTAAGTCTGGTCATCTGGACATTCAAAAAAAATTTTTTGTAGAAATGTTTCATCTTTTTTAGAGCGATACTAGCAATAACAGCATTGTAAGAGGGGGACACTGTTATTGCTAGTATCACTCAGCCCTCTGTGAATAGCAAACAACCATCAGGGTGCTAACAATCCATCGTTAGGCTGATGGTCCTCCTTGATCATGTGAGCAGCTGGTTTCGGCTGTCATCAGCCAACTGGTTGATCCACGGTGAGAGGGTGCTATTTATAAGACTGAGCTGAATACAACATCTCTGACTGAGGAAGTCTTTCGGACGAAAGACAAAACGTTTCTACAATTTTTTGCCTTATTTTTTTTAATGTCCAGAGGACCAGACTTAGCTTTTTTTAGATTTTTCTACCTGGATTATTGAGCATGCATCAGGGTATTTTGTGCGAGTTAGTTTGCTGTGGCGACCCAAGATGAGTTTTCTCCGCATGGTGTCTGGACTAAGCTTAGAGATAGGGTGAAAAGCTCAGTCATCCGGGAGGGACTCGGGAGTAGAGCCGCTGCTTCTCCACATCGAGAGGAGCCAGTTGAGGTGGCTCGGGCATCTGGTTAGGATGCCTCCTGGACGCCTCCCTGGTGAGGTGTTCCGGGCATGTCCCACCGGGAGGAGACCCAGAGGAAGACCCAGGACACGCTGGAGGGACTATGTTTCTCGGCTGGCCTGGGAACGCCTTGGGATTCCCCCAGAGGAGCTGCTCCAAGTGGCTGGGGAGAGGGAAGTCTGGGCCTCCCTACTTAGGCTGCTACCCCCGCGACCCGACCCCGGATAAGCGGACGAAAATGGATGGATGGATGGATGGATGGACCCATGAAGAAGGGAGCAGCTGACAGAAGGAATAAATAAATAAAATTTCAGTGACTGAGTTCTGATTATTAAAAGGGTGAATACATTAAGTTGTTGCTGGTCTAATAATAGGTTTCCATCTTTTAACACCTTCACCGTTTCAACATCTATCTTCTTTTTTATTTCTCTGGATACCATAATAGGGCTTAGGGTAAGCCTACCCTGTTCTTCATCATTCTTTAGTTTTAATATTTTAATTTCCTCTCTCACAACTTTTCTTCTAACCACTATCTTCATCTTCATTCTGGTGGGCGTTGGCTGCCGGCCGGCTCTGCTGGCGGCTGTCCAAATCTTTGGATGGTTGTCTTCCTGCTGTGAAGCCGCGGGATCTGGTGCTGTGCGTCATCGTATCTGTGGACGAAGGCTGTGTTTGGCGACTGCCGTGCGAAAGGTTGGTGAACGTAGTGGCCGAGTCTCGGTTTGCGGCTGGACAGCGGGATAGCTGTCTGCGCGGCTGCGGGCGTGCATGTTCGCTGATACGGGGTGCTGTGGAACCAGAGCTCGTCGAGGAAGAAGTTTGGATCAGAACAGCTGTTGAGTACTTCTTTCATTTTTTCTCCTCCTGTTTGGAGCTGGGCTGGATGAATCCATTTACTTTTTGAAAAGAATACTGTCATTGTTCACACCTCATCACTTGGATTAACACTAGCTCTACCAGTTTTTGTCAAAATGACAATTCTACCTATGCAACCCATGGGATTGTCAAACTGACAAATTGAATTAGCATTTTTAAAGCCATTGGTATGTATATGAGGCCATTCCAATCTGTTGGCGGGGAGGAGGCCTTGGGGCATATTTATATAGTCAGGTAAATCCAGTGGTGGAGAAAATACTCAAACACTGTACTTAAGTAAAAGTGCAAATAAACAGACAAAAATATACTCTAGTAAAAGTAGAAGTACCATATTAATATTTTTACTTAAGTAAAAGTAAATAAGTACTTGCTTTTAAAAATACTTAAAGTATTAAAGTAAAAGTAATTGCTGAATGTATTACCTAATGCAATGGCCTACAATACCATAAAGTGTNTCTTTTTTATTTCTCTGGATACCATAGGGCTTAGGGTAAGCCTACCCTGTTCTTCATCATTCTTTAGTTTTTAATATTTTAATTTCCTCTCTCACAAATTTTCTTCTAACCACTATCTTCATCGGAACTGCTTCCTTCCAACTCCCTTTTACCACTCTGATTTTCAAACATTCCCATCCCGTCTTTTTTACCTCTTCTGCGTTCTTTTCCTCTCCCTACCTGTGTCCACCACCCCTCAGAATTCATTCAACCTTTATTTAGGCAGGTTAATCTCAGTGAGCCTCGAGGACTCATTTACAAGAGAGACCTGTCTACAAACTAAAGAATGATGACAACAGCAACAGTCGATTTTCCTTCAACAATCAACAATAGACAAACATAAGAGAGAAATACAGATTTTTTTTAAACAAATTAAAACAAAGTAGAAAAGTAGCAAAACATTATAAGGTAGATGTAGAAAATCAAAAACAGGAACATGTCTGCATTGGTTTTTGCCAGGATTCCAACAGATTCTTAAAACCATTTAGAGAGGTCAAGGTCGAGAGCTTCAGATCTTTTTGTAAGATATTCCAGGAAGCAGGAGCGGAGTAGGAGAAGGCCCTTTTTCCAAGTTCAGTCCTCACTGACGGAACACTGCAGGTAATCATGTCCTGAGAGCGCACACTGTAGCTGCACTCACGCAAAGACATGTAGGAGGAGATGTATGAGGGCAGCAGACCAAGAAGTGATTTAAAGATGAAAATGTACCAGTGGAAGAGTCTGCGTGAGGTTAATGATGTCCAGTTAACCAGTGAATACAGGGTGCAGTGGTGGGTACGATAATCACAGCCAGTTATGAATCTTAGTGCACCATGATAGACAACATCCAACATCCGCAAGGGTGCTTGTAGGAGCATTCATGTAGATAATGTCACCGTAATCAATGGAGGGAAGGAAAGTCACAGATACAAGGAGTTTCCTAACATTCAGTGCATGTTAGACATGATCTGTTTCTGAAAAAGAAACCAGTTTAACTTTCAGTTTCTTTACTAGGTTTTCCACGTGGAGTTTAAAAGAGAGATGCAAATCGACCATGCAAAAATCCATGTCTTCCTCATCTCCTACCTGCATTTCCATCTGAACCATTCACTCACAATCATAAATCCTTAAATCCGTCTGAACAATAGCTTTTTGAATTCCAGAGCTACTCCAGCATCTAACCTACTCAGACCTGTGTCCCCAGCTTCGATCCGTTAAATGAAAATACTTTTAACGATTCAAAATAAAGAGCTGTGTGGCATCAGAGGCACGTAGAAAACACCAGGAACACGTAAGGATTCACCAGACGATGCCCAGACTAACAAGACACAACCACACACACCTGGACAGGACACACAGGTGCAATGCATCAGGGGAAATTATAAACTGGTAAACCAGGGAGTGCAGGAACACAACCAGCCACGAGAAGCACAGTCACTACAGAAAGTGAAACTTGAGTACCGGTAGTTCCCTTTCAGTCGGTTCACTACGGTGCAACATAAATGTATGGGGAATTGCGCCCCCGCGCGTTCACCTGTGAAGTTTCTTTCAACACGCCTGTCAAGGCCAATGAGACTTCTGCATGACCAGGAGGCTCTGCCCCCCTGGTATAAAGCATGCAGTACGTCTCATGTCCGCCATCTTATTGCACTTCACCTCGCTTCAACCTGAACTACGTGGGACCCTTGTACGTGACGGAACTGCCCGAACGGAGGTGAGCGCGCTCCCAGCCCAGGGCGTCACTACAAGACTTTTATCCTGCGAACACTTAGTTTATCGCCGCTAAGTTTCCCTCACGTTTAGCCTAGCTAACGTTGAATTTTGTAGCTGTTTCGTCGACCTGTTTAGCCTAGCTAACTGGCTCACGCGCACCTCCCTGTTTAGCTAGCTAAATGGGAGGCCGAAGACTCAAACAGCACAGCAAGGAAAATAAACTGCGAACGTGCTTAGCCCCGCTAACTGGTGAGAAACGACTTCTTCTCTCGACATGGCGCCGGAGAAGAACAAAAGGAAACCGAAGGCCCCGAGCAAGGCTAGCAGACCGGGAAGTCCCAGGTCACGGCCATGCCCGAGCGCATGCGGATTCTTCATCTCAGCGACGAACACACACGAAGCCTGCCCGATGTGCCCTGCCCATTGGCCTTGACAGGCGTGTTGAAAGAAACTTCACAGGTGAACGCACGGGGGCGCAATTCCCCATACATTATGTGTTGTACCTTGTTCCCCTCCTTCAGGGAACATTGGTTATGGTGCATAACCTCCAGATTTTTTTTCTTCCTCACTTTCAGGAAACGTGTTGCAAAGACAGAACTTTATTCTTTTGCTTCCCGATCATGAATAGTGTCTTGTTCAAGTCTGTGTCCAAATCTGACACGTGACGCGTTTCCTCCCTTCTGGTTCAGCTCTAGCCTGGCCCTCGCCTTCCTGCACAGCTCCGCTCAATTCTCATTTCCCTAGCCTGGCCCTCGCCTTCCTGCACAGCTCCGCTCAATTCTCATTTCCCTTCACTTCACAGTCTGGGACTTCTCCCATCCACAACCATTTCTCCGGTAGGTTTTGACCGGACCAATCAGAGAGCAGAAGGCGGAGTTTTGAACGACGTCGACTGACGTCGTCATTCAAAATGGCTGCCGCCACGAAGGAATTTTCAATAAAACAAGGTAAAAAACTATTATTTCTCTGCTGAGAAAAAATATATTTCATAGCTGACGTTATATCAGAAGTGTTCCTGAGCAATCAGAGAGCAGAAGGCGGAGTTTTGAACGATGTCGACTGACGTCGTCATTCAAAATGGCTGCCGCCACGAACGAATTTTCATCAAAACAAGGTAAAAAACTATTATTTCTCTGCTGAGAAAAAATATATTTCATAGCTGACGTTATATCAGAAGTGTTCCTGAGCAATCAGAGAGCAGAAGGCGGAGTTTTGAACGATGTCGACTGACGTCGTCATTCAAAATGGCTGCCGCCACGAACGAATTTTCATCAAAACAAGGTAAAAAACTATTATTTCTCTGCTGAGAAAAAATATAGTTCATAGCTGACGTTATATCAGAAGTGTTCCTGAGCTTAACAGTTCCTAAATCAATTCACGAAATGGTCAAATCTGCTGGATATTAAATAGTTTCGGTTTGATATTTTCCAAACAGCCTCGGGTGCGCTACGAAAATAAATGATAAAAAATCGAATTTTATCTCAAATGTTTCATCTAGGCCAACAGTCAGTAAATTAAAGACATATAATTACACACTGGTGGCAGAAAAAATATCCACCGAGTGGTTTCTGAGCAATTTATCTGATAGCCTGGACCTCGTCAGGCTAAACTAACAAAACTCTGCCTCCTGTTCTCTGATTGGTCCATTCAAAAATCTCCAGGAGAAATCGTTGTCTATGGCAGAGATGCCAGACCCTAGTGTCCAAAGCGAAGTGAAGGACAAGGGTCTGGTTTAAACCAGGCTAGTTCAGCTCTCATTTCTCCTGCTTTTCATTGAAATCTGTAAAACCATCAACCTTTTTTTCTTCTTCCCATTGTTTTTGCTTCATTCTCTGTTTTATGATTTTTATTTTTATTTCTGCCCATCTATTTCAACTGAAATGTTTTTGGTAGCCTCCTGTGCAACTTTATCCACCTTTTCATTTCTTCTTATTCCTATGTGAGCTGGTACAAATGTAACAATCAACCCCATTTTCTATGTTTTTAATTGCTGTATTTCTATTAATGTCTGTGTTTTTAATTGCTGTATTTCTATTAATGTCTGGTCTGCTTTCTTTCTATACTAATTATTAATGATGAACTAGAATCTCAACATATTTATTGATCTGAGTGGTTGATTATCGTCAATCTGTTGAACAGCTAGTAGTATTGCCACCATTTCTGCTGTGTAGACTGATTTGTCGTTTAACCTCCTCCCTACTTTAACTCCAAACTCAGCGATCATGAATGCTGCCCTGATTCAATCTACTGTATTCTTTGATGCATCTGTGTATATTTTTATATAACCATAATACTGATGTATTTTATATAACTGTGTTTGAGTTTAATCCAGTTCCATTTTTCCTGAATACTTTTAGATCAACTAATGGGTCTGTGAGTAACTGTGGGTGGATGATGGGTACTGTTGGGCTGACATTTGGATTATTGTTAGAACTTTACACAACTTTACTACAGTACTTCGTTGTCTTTAATGTTTGACCTGGCTGCTGTTTGAAGCCGGTTCTGTTGGTCCAAAGGGACTGCCATTGTACATCCTTAAAGTCCAGCAGTTCCCTTCGGTTCCTAATAACTGGTTTCATGGAGCTCTGGTAATTTTTAAAACTCAACTCTGATCGTTATTTTTTATTTTTTTGTCTCTGACCTGTGTATAGTTCCTTGCTCTTCATGATGTCTCCTGCTTGTAGTAGTCCTTACTACTTGGAGGTGTTGGAGAACAGGTGCGTATGTTCTGAGAACATCAGACACTCGGGCTGATGGTTGGAGCCTCACAGCTGAGGGGGTGAATATTATGAACACTTAAAATGGTTGAAGTTTGCTTCGCTTTGGCAGCCATCTTTAATCAGGTTGACTTCTAAAGTTGGTCATTTGTTCATCCAATAATTACTTTATGAAAATCTGTGTGTTCAGTGGGTCATGACAACAAACACTCACCTGTCACCAGGTGAAAAGGAGAACAAAAGGACAAGTGTTGAGTCAGTTTTTTTTTATTCCACACACATTCACTGAACACAACAGGATTTGAAAGATACAGTAAATGTTGTGAATTATGTATTTTTTTTTTTTTTGCATTAACAAACACTAATCATTATATTGTTCTGTTTTTATGTGTTTTTATAAATAACCCATTTACATTTAGTGATATGTGTGACAAGCTCACCCATACAGCCGGGCACTCCTGGTGTGTTCTGAAGCACCTTTAGGTTAACACGAGAATAAAAACTGACTGACGGAGCACCGTCAGGTGACGGAGGTGAAGGTGTTCCTGTCAGGTGACTTCAAGGCATCAAACCACACGTGCAGATGCAGGTGGTCTTTTGGTCTTTCCCAACATGCTGCTCTGTGGACGCTCTGCTCCCTGTCTGTCACAAGTTCTGGTCTGCATGAGCAGGAACTGAAACTCCCTAAGATACAGATGCTGAGATGGCCACCCACAGTTTAATTAAGGCTAATGATGAGAGTTTGTGCCATCATCCTGCTAGGAGGTAGGTGTGTGTGTCAAACTCCAAGCCTCGAGGGCCAGAGTCCTACAACTTTTAGATGTCTGCCACACAGCTGAATGATATGACTGAATTAGCTTCTCAGTGCAGTCACGTTCTCCAAAGTCCTGCTAATGACCTCCTTACAGGTGCTCCCCGACTTACGAGCGAGTTCCGTTCCTACGAGTCGCTCGTAAGACGAAAATTCGTATGTCGGAACCCGAAACACGTGTCGCTCGTAAGTCCGAATTTTTGGTCGTAAATCGGGAAAATGTATGCTAGCGCTGCGCCGAACACCCGTTTTTCAACACAAACGTACATACTGGTTCATAAACATGCACAGAACTTTGTTTACAAATGGTTAGCTAACACACTTTCATCTAAAAACACATACCAGTGCTGTATTTTCTGTACAACTTTACTGTTTGTTAGTCCGCTCGTAAGTCCGGAACGTCGTATGTCGATGACGTTGTAAGTCGGGGACTACCTGTATATGATTCAGCTGTGATTGTAATTAATGGAACCAATGCTTCGAAAGCTGGTATTACTTTTCATAAGTGAGTTTTAAGTCATATTTGTTGTTTTTTTTAATTTATTTTATTCAAGTGCAGCCAAAATTGTCCATAAATTTAAATATACGCAGATGTCTACAGCGTAATCCTTGTTGTCCCCACTGGTCCCTGCCCCACTAAAAGATTTACCTCTCAGTTCTTATGGTTTTATGTTGTGGGGCTGATCTCTCTTCAGGGTCTCCAGGGAGTCTCCTTCTGCATCTCACTCCATCCTCGGTCCTTACTCCAACTACCTCCATGTTTTATACGTTAAATATGAAATATTTCCTGACTCATGTCAGTTTAAGTGAGGTTAAAGTCTGAGCAGAGCTCTGGTTAGACATAGAAAGTACTTTTAAGTACAGTGCTAATTTTTTCATTCATTCATTCAACCTTTATTTATACAGGCTAGCCTCGTTGAGCCACGGGGACTCATTTACAAAAGGGACCTGTCTCACTCACACCCAGGGTCAATTTAGATACCAATCAGCCTAACATGCATGTTTTTGGACTGTGGGAGGAAACTGGAGCACCCGGAGAAAACCCACGCATGCACGGAGAGAACATGCAAACTCCACCCAGAAAGGCCCCCGGACCGGGATTTGAACCAGGGACCTGCTCGCTGAGAGGCAGCAGCTCTACCATTTGTGCCACCGTGCTGCCCATTATTGCTGCCCATTATTAATGTTCTCACACCTGCAAATGCTTGGCAGGGCTTGTTGGGAGTCTCATTACAGCTGGAGGTTTTCTCCTGTCACATTATACATGATGCATTTGTTTAATTAAATAAGTGATTTTATGTGTACCTGTACAGTATTTTTGAACTGACTGTAAACTGCACACAGGGTGTGGCTTCCCCATGGAAACACTCAGGGTGACGTATGGCACCTAACAAAATGGCTGCCAAAGATCTCATCTAGAGCTATCGGTGGTCATTTCATCCCTCCATTCTTTCTTTAACCAGTCCTCTTTTCCAAGTTGTGGTTTGCTGGTGTCTATCTCCTGTGTGAAAGACGGGGGAGACCCTGGACAGGACAGACAAATGAGACGATCAACCTAACATGGAGTGTCTTGGTCTGTGGGAGGACACTGGAGTACCTGGACGAATCCCACGGGGAGAGCATGTAAACTCCACCCAGAAAGGTTGGGAGGTGAACCTGTGGCCTTGCTGTGAGGTGACATCTTACCATCTCTATTTCAGTGAGAAGTTCTGTCTGGTGTGAATTGGATTTCCAAAAATGAACAAAGAAGATGAAGTGCACAAAAATACAGTTCAATAACAAAACTGCCACGCATGTGCGGTGCACGGCCGAAGCAAACGTTAAAGTTTCTCAACAAGACCTTGCATTTATGGTGTTAAAGGTCTGGGGGCACACGGTAGGTCTGAAACTGATGACGGGTCAGAGGTCATCGGGAAGTTGGTGCTTATGTTGCCTCTTGCTTTTCCCTTTGGGCATTCCGGCGAATCTTCATCTCTGTCAGTTGGATGTAGCGGATGGCGTTGGTATCTGGAAAACGAAGATGAGAAAGGGTCGACTCACTTCCTGTTCAGACAGGAAGCAGTGCACCAATACATTCTTCCAATTCAACCCAAATGTTCTAGACAAGTTTTATTTAGGAGCTTTTGTACAAGGCCCTACAGTTTCGTCCTCACTCTAAAAACACCACAGTGTTAAAGGGATACCGTATTTTTCAGAGTACTGTATAGGTCGCACTATTTTATCATTTTTTCATGGCCTGCGACCTATACTCAGGTGCGACCTATATATGCCTTTTTATAAAATAAGCTGATTTGTAATCATTTATTAACAAAAATTAAACTGAGACACAATCTTACAATAATGTCAGCTAACAGATATATTTTTAGGTGTTTATCCTGCTAAAATTATTCATTTATTAAAGAAAAGTTCAGCTCAGACACATATTTGCTATAATTTTTTATCAAACAATTAATTGTTTTTAAGTGTTAATCTTCTTAAAAGCCTTTCTGTGCGCTCCTGTGGAAGAGACATTTGCAGCAGAGCTAAACACGGTCCACATTTTGACGTAGGTGCGACCTATGCTCAGGTGCGACCTATACTCCGAAAAATACGGTAGTCTGGTTATTCGTGGCGCAATGATCTGTCAAATAGTCTCAGTTAGTACCTTATGAGCTGTGACATCGGTCATGGAGAAAAAGGCTAAAGTCTTTTCTCTAGATTAGGATAATGACCAACGGTGACTTTCAGCTATTTTTAGAGGTGCTCCAACACCCACTACGTTTTATCTCAGCATCCCTGAAAATTAAAGTAACGACCACGATGTTGTCAATATATTTAATTCTAAGACCTTTAAGTGGGTAAAGATGATGAATGGATTGATAGATGGATGGGTGGATGATGGATCTCCTGACCTTTGACCTATAGTATTGGAATACATGCTCCTGACCTGATGGCTCCTGTTTGTGTGACTCCTTCAGGTAGTCCAGGGCCTTCTGGAAGTCTCCGAGGTGGTAGTAGGCCACTCCAGACCTGTAAAGAGCTTTGAAGTTCTTTCCTTCTTTGTGAAGGACTTTCAGGCAGTACTCCTTCACTCGCTCGTAGTTCACCAACTCCATTTGCAGAAGACAACCTGGAACAGAAGTAAAAGCAGGAGAGACTGGTGTTTGACTGTTTTTTGTTTTGATGTGGAGTAAAACAGTTGTAACAGGTAAACCAGCCTGATGTTATGCGCGTAGCCAGGGGGGGTTCGGGGGGTTCGAACGAACCGCCCACTTTGCCTATGAAGTCCCGCCTACAACTCCCGCGAGATATAGAACTGGGATGAGTTCTGAATAGAAGACTGGTGGACACACACACTATTTCCCTCTCAGTGTGTTGCTCTTTCTCCACTCACAACCACAACCACCTAGCTAGCTAATTAGCTTGTTTACACGTTTGAAGTAACGTGTACCACTGCCACTGAACCAATCAGAGTAGTCCTACAGGTCCACTTTTTCTTCAAACGAACCGCCCCTCATAAAATCCTGGCTACGCCTATGGATATGCACCTGAGGGTGGAAGTGAAGGGGTGACTGTAGCAGCCAGATGTGAACCTGAGGGTGGAAGTGAAGGGGTGAATGTAGCAGCCAGATGTGCACCTGATGGTGGAAGAGAAGGGGTGAATGTAGCAGCCAGATGTGCACCTGATGGTGGAAGTGAAGGGGTGAATGTAGCAGCCAGATGTGCACCTGATGGTGGAAGTGAAGGGGTGAATGTAGCAGCCAGATGTGAACCTGAGGGTGGAAGTGAATGGATTAATGATTAAACCTGATGGTGGAAGTGAATGGGTGAATGATATAACAGCCAGATGTGAACCTGATGGTCAGAGTCAGAGATTCTTTATTGACATTTGCACCACATGTGGTGCATGTGATGAAACGAGATTATGTACAGCCTGGGTTCCAAAAAAATGTATGGATGACCAGATGTGCACCTGATGGAGGAAGTGAAGGGGTGAATGTAGCAGCCAGATGTGCACCTGACGGAGGAAGTGAAGGGGTGAATGATGTAGCAGCTTGATATTTGTCTTGACCATGACTCAGTATGAGTCATCATGGAGGTAACACCTGCAGCAGATGTGCAGGAAGCTCTTACCGGCCAGACTGTTGTAACACTCCAGCTCTGCGTTCTCCATGGCTCCTTTCTGCTCGTCTGTCAGCGTGCTGGATCTGCTGACGGGGGGCAGCAGGGGAGCCGGGGGGGCCTCTGGCTCCCCCAGCAGCCTGCACAGCCCCTTGATCTCCAGCAGCGCGCGGTGGTACTCTCCTATGGCCTCTCGGTACTTCTTGTCCTTGTAGCACTGTGTGCCCTGGCTCTTGAAGTCCAGCGCGCGCCTCACTGCGTCAGCCGGCGCGTTCTGGGCTGGCTGCTTCAGCATCGAGCCTCCATGATGCCTCTGCTGATGATGATGCTGCTGCTGATGCTGCTGATGGTGCCTGGGATCCTTGGAGCGGCTGCTGCTGTTGGGAGGCTGCGCGCGCTGCTGGAGCCTGGGGGAGCCGGCCTGGAGCACGCTCATGTCGGACAGGAGAAGCTCGGCTGGACAGAAGAACCTCACTGCATTCTTCGTGCCCGATGATGATGATGATGGGCCCTCTACGCACGTCCTCTGTGCGCAAACCCTGCGCGCGGCGCGTGCTCCTCTGTAGGCTGCGGCCGTGATGATGAACCGACAGCTGATTGGCCCGAATCATCAGGAGCCTTCCACCAGATCCACCAGATCCCCCAACCTGACCAACAAAACCTGTTTCATGAGGATGATGAAGATGTAATTTTTGTTTATTTGAAATTAATAATATTAATATAGCCTAATAATAAATAATACATCCATCCATCCATTTTCTTTACCCGCGCGCTTTTTCTTTTTTGGGCTGTGGGGGTCACTGGTTCCCATGTCCAGCAGTCACTGTGTGAGAGGTGGGGAACACCCTGGACAGGTCTCCAGTCCATCACAGGGACACATGACAAACTAGGGTTAATTTAGAGTTCCCAATCGGCCTAACATGATGTTTTTGGAGGAAACTGGAGCACCTGGAGAAAATCCACGCAGCATGGAGAGAACATGCAAACTCTCCAGAAAGGGACCGGGATTTATGAATACAGGTAATCCCGACTTACAAACGAGTTCCGTTCCTACGCCCGTTCGTAACACGAAAATCGTCGTAAGTCAAAAATACGTCCAAACGGCTCATACGTACAGTACTAACACATCACCCTACATAATTATCAAAAAACACATATAGGAGCCATAATGAAGGGAAAAAAGTTAATTTCTTACTGAGAGCTGATCATTTCTTCCTCCGTCTGTTAGCATGTTAGCTAGTGCACCTCGGAGCTCTGCAGCTTGCTTCACGAGGTCCACAGCTTTTACAGCAACGTCTGTTAGCATGTTATCTCATTGCTAGCATGTTAGCTCGTTGCTCAGCTGTCCTCCGCTCCTCCTGTATTTCCACGCGCGGTCCAGAGGTCTGCCTGCTCTGTAAGTTTCCACTGAGGGTGTAAGTGGAAACCCCCTCCTGTAAGTTTCAAGCTCCCCTAAGTTTCTTTTCCAGCTCCCCTTCCCTCCTGTAAGTTTCAAGCTCCCCTAAGTTTCTTTTCCAGCTCCCCCCTTCCCTCCTGTAAGTTTCAAGCTCCCCTAAGTTTCGATTTCCAGCTCCCCCTTCCCTCCTGTAAGTTTCAAGCTCCCCTAAGTTTCGTTTCCAGCTCCCCCTTCCCTCCTGTAAGTTTCAAGCTCCCCTAAGTTTCTGTTTCCAGCTCCCCCTTCCCTCCTGTAAGTTTCAAGCTCCCCTAAGTTTTGTTTCCAGCTCCCCCTTCCCTCCTGTAAGTTTCAAGCTCCCCTAAGTTTCGTTTCCAGCTCCCCCTTCCCTCCTGTAAGTTTCAAGCTCCCCTAAGTTTTGTTTCCAGCTCCCCCTTCCCTCCTGTAAGTTTCAAGCTCCCCTAAGTTTCGTTTCCAGCTCCCCCCTTCCCCTAGTTTCGTTTCCAGCTCCCCCCTTCCCTCCTATAAGTTTCAAGCTCCCCTAAGTTTTGTTTCGGTACAGTATTTTCTGCTGTAAAGTCACATAATCGACGTAACTCGAAGCAATGCTTTTAAACGGGAGCACGTTCGTAAAGTCGAATCGCCGTAAGTTGAGACCGCTGTAAGTCGGGGACTACCTGTACATTTTATTTGGAGACACTTTTCATGGAACTCGAGGACAAAATGGTAAATGGACTTGTACAGCTAATCTAATCCAGGCACTAAAGCTCTTTACAACACAATCTGTGGCCTCATTCATCTCCATACACATTCATACAGCACTATACACACACACACGCACACACACATTCATACAGCACTCTACTACACACATACACATTCATACAGCACTCTACTCATACAGCACTCTACTACACATACACACATTCATACAGCACTCTATTACACGCACACACACACGTACACACAGCACTCTACAAAGATAAACTGAATCAGTAGAGACTAATCAGAGCTTTTATCACAATCATACATTGATGGGACACACATTGGAGGCAATGAGGAGTTCAGTGTCTTGCCCAGGGACACTTCAGCATGTGACTGCTGGTGGAATTGAACCCCCAACTCTCCCATTGGAGGCCGACCACTTTAACCACTCAGCCACAGCTGCCCCAATACATTACAATGTAAAATGCGGTAAAATCAAAAGACTAAAACAAACAAAATATCATAACATAACTGAAATGCAGCACATGTCTGAGGAAGGTTCAAGTGAAGATGTTTACATCAGAGAGTGTTGATGTCCAGGAGGAGAGGCTTCCAGAGGTGGGCTGCTGACTGAATCCTCTTGACTCCATCATGGTCAGATAAGCAGGTGGGTGGGTGAGTTGGGTGGAGGAGGAGGACATAAGAGTACAAGTGTGGGTTGATGTGTAGAAGTGAGAGCTTGTTGAGGGCAGGATTTACAGGAAATGTGATGTTTAATGGAAGGGAAGATGCTGCAGGACAGGGGTTGGATACTGGGAGGGGTTCTGGAAATGATGCAAGTGGCTGAGTTTTGGACCAGTTGGACTTTATGGATGGGTTTTGTTGGAAACTTAAAAGAATAGACCCAAAAAAGCTAAGTCTGGTCCTCTGGACATTCAAAAAACAAAACAAAACAAAGCAAAAAAAAACTGTAAAGTTTTTTGAATGTCCAGAGGACCAGACTTAGCTTTTTTGGATTTTTCTACCTGGATTATTGAGCATGCATCAGGGTATTAAAAGAATAGAGTTACAGTAATCTATAGGGTGTGACCAGACAGTGGCTCGGGAGCACTGTTGGGTGCGAGCGATGTTTTAAACCAGTGTGTTTTTAAAGTCTGTCCATGCCACGCCCCCTCTCACCTGTTCATCCACATCAGCCTCAGCAGTGGTGGACCTAGCCATTTTGGGTCCCAAGGCAAACCTTTTGTAGAGTCCTCCCCCAAGACTGCTTTAATGTACCTGTCAAATTCTGGAGGGCTGCCTCATTGTTCATACTGCTATTCTGAGAACCAGACAGTAACACATGTTTTTTTTAAAACTTTAATAAGATACAAATATTCATTAAAATATTTCTGGATAAACCTTAGTACAAACACAAATCTGACATTAAAGCTGCATTCTGCAGTTTCTGGAATACGCTGGCACTTAGAAACATTTTGAACAGGGAAAAGCATTCTGCTCCCTCCCCCTCAGAGCCATATATGGCTCTGTTCCCCGTCACTCTCGCTGTAAATCAGCTCAGCTTCCTTAACTCCGCCTCCACTCATGTCCTGTCGCAGCCGCTCCGAATTTCTGTGTTTATATGTTAATAAAACGTTCTAAAAAATAAAATAAAAACAGGGTCCAGCACACCAGAACACCAGCAAATCTGCAGAGCCTCGGCAGCCACGTTGAACCCGATTTTAATTCGCTCGTGACAAATTCCATTTCCTCATTTCTGTCAGTGGAGGTCTGGAGGAAGAAGCGATCACTTGACTTTTGGCAAAAAAAACAAAAGAAAAGTCCAGAGCAGGGATGAAGAAGGGGGATTTAATACATTTGTGTCACATAAAAAACAGTTTTGCATCGCTTTGCAATTATTTCAACGAGAACCTGCGCGGCCGCTGCAGGCTCGCAGGCGGGGCGTGGGTTAGTGGGTTAGGAGCGTGAGAAGTTAGAAGCTCTGTTTTTATTGGCTGGTTAACCGCGGGGCGCTTTGGTTTTTATAAATGCTTTTATTACCACCGGGAGACGCCAGAGGACTATAGTTTTTTTCAGAGATTACCTGTCAAACATCAATCAATCATAAAATAGTGGCAGAGTGAAGAAATATGTTTAAAAAATTAGTTACCTACTTATCCTTTAAATGAATTCCAACATTAAACAACATAAATGGAGGTTTGACTTTTTTGTGTCTCTGTTTGGACAGGAGGATGTCTGTGGTCCCAGCCCCCTTCCTGGCTTTGAGAAGCTGGAAAGGTTCTGCTCGCTGCTCATAGAGATTGGCCAGACGGAGGAAAAGCTGTCTCTTTCCACCGAGCAGAGGAACAAGATCCTTGAAGCTTGGAATGTGGTGGAGGAGCCACAGACGTTCAACCTGCT
>JBBPBX010056290.1:0-14667 GCA_038048925.1 Garcialebias charrua
TTACTAGACAACCCCTGCATTACAGCTTAACTTTCTGCTCTAATTACTCTGCTGCTCGATTAGAGTTTATCAAACATTTTGACCGCCTCTGTAAAAATCAAAAAATCTGAATGGAAACAACAATCACCAACATGGTACCTGTAGATGTTTTTTCCATTTGAGTGCCAACAGTTTTGTATACTTGATCTTAAAAGGGACATGAATATTTAACTATATTTTTAACAGAGGTGGCTCAATTTGTTGTGATTGTTGATGAAATACTAACAAACTACCAATATTTATTTGAAGAAAACAGTTTTCTTCTGCTGTTTGTTAATAGTGTTACTGATACTTTTTTAATCACTGCCTTTGCACTTTAGTTAAAAGGGAATATTGCTCAATCTCAGAATTTATGCTCAAAGTAACTTTCTGTCAGAAGCTTTAGTTTCCTTGTTTACTTCAAAATATTAACAAATTAGAATTAGTTTGTTCAGTTGAGCTCATATTTGTGAGTGTGAGAAAGGCTTCGTTCACTGCATGAGTTCATATAATCTGAAAATAAGTTTCACAACATTGTTTCACCACAACAAAAGTATAGTTCCATCAAGACAAGAAAGTTCATGCTCAATAATCCAGGTACCAAATTCAATAATTCTCAGTCGGATGTAGTTCCATCACTTTTGTCCAGCTGAGTTTGACTTATAATGATGACCCTGAATGATAAATCTTGCAAATTTTGGCCAATCAGTAACATTTTCTCAAAAAACATTGGTGCTTTTTGCAAACTTGAATTTTCAATCCTTGATTTTGAGCCACAAATTTCAAGTACCATCAAAATAACCTTTTGATGGTACTATTGTGAATTTAAGTATTATTGTGAATTTAAATATATCCCTTCAACAGAATGAAGCAGTTTTACTATTAAGATGTTAAATTGTGTGTTTATTTCAACAAAAGACAAGAAGATGATGGTACAACTGAGAGATCTACATCTTCCAATACAACTGAGAGATCTACATCTTCCAATAAAAGCAGTTTGCTGCTCCGTCCTAGGGTCACTCACTGTTCATTAAAATAAGGAATAATTCATTATTTGAACAAAATAAAAATAAACATGCATTCCTTATTAGGATGATAAGTAAAACACTTTGTTCCTTATTTTTAAGAGAAAGTGCAAATGTGCTTATGATTAATGAAATTGTATCTGCAGTATTTTCTGGTGTATAGGTCGCACCTGTGTATAGGTCGCATTGTCCAATTATCACCAATAGATTGGAAAAATCCCTAGATAGGTCGCACT
Source organism: Garcialebias charrua (assembly GCA_038048925.1). Taxonomy (NCBI): domain Eukaryota; kingdom Metazoa; phylum Chordata; class Actinopteri; order Cyprinodontiformes; family Rivulidae; genus Garcialebias; species Garcialebias charrua. Next base: position 1,280 of record JBBPBX010056290.1, read on the forward strand.
GGTGTATAGGTCGCACCTACGTTTAGCTCTGCTGCAAATGTCTGCCACAGGAGCGCACAGCAAGGCTTTTAAGAAGATTAACACTTAAAAACAATTATTTGTTTGATAAAAATTATAGCAAATATATGTCTGAGCTGAACTTTTCCTTAATAAATGAACGTAATTGTGAAATGAGCTGGATTTAAAAATTTGTTTCACCGAAAGTGATAACAAGCCATATATAGGTCGCACCGGTGTATAGGTCGCAGGCCTTGAAAAAACCATAAAAAGGTGTGACCTATACACTGTAAAATACGGGTACTGTAATCGAGCTGAAGAGTCATGTTGTTTTTCACCTGTGGGAGATGTTCAACACAAAAATATAGCCTGCTTTGATTAAGTGGTTAAGTAGCTAGGTAGTTTGTTGTTTAAGCTGCTTTTTGTCTTTTTGTTCGAACAAGTTTTACTTTTCAAATGACAGCAGAATTTGAACATGAGTTAAATACTTGTATCTTCTATGAATAAAGCAGAGTAAATGCTGAGTAGCTACTGGATGACTTCAGCTAGAATTTGAGGAAGAAGTTGAAACTGAGGTAAAGCTAAAAGAAACAGAACACTGACTAAATGTATAAAGAAGCAAAATGTTAACCAAAAGTAGAAAAACGCTAGTTTAAAGTCAAGAAAGTTCATTCTCAATAGTCCAGGTATCAAATCCGCTCATTCTCAATCAGTTCATCTGGACAGTTTCTTTTTAGTAGAAACGTTTCACCCTCACTCCAGAGGGCTTCGTCAGTCAGAGTAGTCCAAAGCAAACTGAAGCTAGTTTAAAGTATAAGCTAGTTTAAAGTATTACGTCTAGTGAAACGCTTTATGTAGCAAAATGCTGGCTAATTGCTTAAAGTATCAAAAGGCTAGCTAAAACGAGCAAGACATTAGGCAAAATTTAAATGTGGGAAATGGCAAGCCAAAAGCTAGTTAACAGCTAAATGTACCAAGAGGCTAGCTAGGAGCTAAACGTAACAAAAGGCTAGCTAAAAGTAATAAAAATCTAGCTATAAGTTAAATGGAACAAGATGCTAGCTAACTAAATCTATCAAACCAACAGCTATAAGTAGCAAAAGGCTAGCTGAAATGAACAAAATGGTTGCTCCTGTCCAGTCAGTATTTCTTATTTCAGTTTCTGAAAATTAGCAACCCTAATTCCTTCACGGGATTACTAATTCCTCAACTTTTTATTTAGCCACTCAACAGATCAGCTGAATGTTAATTTATTCAATACTAATTGAATCAGGACAAAATACATGCTTAAAAAAGTAAATTTCCTTGACTTTGCTTGTCACTAACTGAATTCATGCTAAACTAAAATAAACTAAAACCAAGAACAACATGGCAACAATAAGGAAGTCACACAATTGTGTGTTTTTGTTCGTGAAAAAGGCAGCATCAATTTTTGAGGTAAACTCATACGTTTGAAACATTTCAGGCAGAACTTTAAAAACACAAGAAGACCCAGGTCTTCATCTACGAAGCCACAATTTGACAGCCGAAAAACAGAAATAAGGAAAAGTGGTTCATACCAAAGTAATATTCCCCTTTAACCTTTGCACTGTCTCCTTTTGCATTGCACTGAAGAGTTACACAGCTTCTTATCCATTTATTATTTAAACAAAATGCGCTTTTTCTTCATCACTTTTCTTAACTCATCCTTCTGAATGCGCCAGACTTGAAATCTGAATGTCCATGTGGTTGTCTGTCCTTGTTCTTAGATATGTTTGATTCTATGCCTGAGCAAAGCCCCACCACAGAATCCAAAGCTGCTACCACTCCTAGCGTAGACCTTTTTGGTGCAGGTATAAGAGTTGATATCCATTTATCTGTGTGGAGCCACTCCGTCTCCTCTAGTTTCTAAATGTCCACTCCTTTGTCAACTGTTTTTCCGTACACGTCCTGGTTTGTCACCCCCCCACCCATAGTGGTATGAGAAATGTGCATGCAACCCACTCGTCAAGCACTGGATTGTTGTTGTGGCTTCCTTTGTTGTGTTTCGGTCTGCCACGCTAACGTTTTTCTTTGCTCCTCAATCACCACGGTTTTCTTCTTTCTCATACCCTGGCTCTTTGCTTGCGCTGGTAAATTAGACCTTCCTGCTGTTTCACGCGGGCCCTCTCCGTTGCCCATGCCGGCTCTGGCTGGAGACATTGTGACGGGTGAGTTTTGCTGCTTTATATTTACCGCATCACTGTTTTCCACTCCTTCCTCTATGAGACGTGCAACCCGACAAGTTCTGTTTATTTTTTGGCATGGTACTGATGTCTGCATGCACATGCAGACCTCTACCTCCACATGGTGCACGCTACAAGGAGGTGGATATACAGTCATGATGCAGGAATGCTTGCTTTCTTCTCCTGCTTGCATGAGTCCCTCAACCTTTATATACAAACAGAATAACCCAACACAAGAAGACATATCTTCCAAGAATTTAAACTGGAATAGGGCAGTAATTATTTAGATGTAATGTCCTTTTTGTTTCTCTCTCTGGTACAGATGCGTTTTCATCTCCTGCTCCCACTTCTGCTCCAGCTTCTCCTCCAACACCAGAGGCCTCGTCTCCACCAGAGCCAGAGCCAAAACCAAAGCCAGTCATCGACCTGTTGGGTACCGTACAACCAAACAACCACACAAGAGAAGCTTAGTTATTATATTCTCTTACAATAGGATTCTGGTGACTCATTCAATAACAATGGGAATTTATCAAGACAAATATAGTATAAAATCATTCTACCTGTCTCCTTTTTATATACGTCTGTTGACGGCACATGTATTATATGGTACAGTCTCTTTTCATGCATCCCTAAACTTTCTTTTGTCTTACCCTTAACTTCTGATCCGTTCAAGATATTTTAACAAAGCTTCACACACACTTATGCTTCATCACTAGACAGTGTCATGTGCACTTGACATCACCCCAGCTCCAAGGTCAAGATCACAAACCAAGGTCAATTTTTAAACAAGGTTTGTTGTCTGGACCATAACTTCAGATCCACTCAAGATGGTTTAACAAAACTTGACACAAATTTGTACCACTACTACATGGCGTGCTGCGTATTCTTTTCATTATGGCAGCTCTAAGATCAATGTCACAAATCAAGGTCAAAGGTTGTACAAGATCTTTGCTTGTCTTGGCCATTGCTATGGATTGCTGTATTGCTGTATATCAGTTTGCACAGGGGCGCATAATGTGCCGTATGGGATACTCTTGTAAGAAGATTCCTACAACTCCTACAGTTTATGTGTTTGTGTTTACACATACAGCACATTGTACAATTTACTGTTCGTACACTATCCATAGCACCATCAGGTCTTTTGTCACCACACTTCAACAGAAATACTGTTAGCGTAGCCTCTATCAAGTTTCAAGTATGTGGTCCAGGACTGACTTCTCATGTCTTCCTGTCCTTCATGCTATCTTGTGGAAAACCGGATGATCTGGTAGACTCCTTCAGTGGCCCTGTGCAGACGACTCAGACTTCTGCTCCTGGGGGGCCAGGAGACGACCTTCTGGGAGGTTAGACTCCACTCACCCTCACCTTTCTTTGTCACAACGTATTTCATGAAAACCATTATTAAATTAAAAAATTGGGTAAGAAAAAGTCCCCTAAAAGGTTTAAATTAGTAAGCAATCAATATAATTTTCATGCTGATTAAAAAATATGCATTAGTCAATTGAACAATAATTATGTGACACAAAGTTGGCAAGTGTGGTTACATGAAGTACACTGCAGTTCTAGAGGCTCATTTGGAAAAGCCTGCACCGTGCACCCTCCTGTCAACGTTCTGCCTGTAGCTTGGCCTCCTCTTTGTATTTATTCTTTAATAGTTGATAAGTTTGAATCACAGTTTTGCAATAGCTGCACAGAAACTCCAAGCACGCTTGAGATTTTCATCAATACATTTTTACAGCATTCTTTTTACATTTATTTAACTGTTTGTGCACACGCATTGCAAAAAGTAACTGTGGAAAATGTTTTACGTTTATACAAATGTGTGATGGGTCAAATGTTTTGAAGTGGAGATCTGTGGAAAGGTTATGATTCCACATCTTACCTGTTGTAAATAGCTCTTTGATTGACCTAAGTTTGGAGAAAAGCAGGTTAGTTCTGACAGATTTACGTGCTAAGAGCTAAGTAAGACCAAGACCAAAGTTGAATGCAGTCATTTAAAAAGAAGATCCAATAGACCTTTTACCAGTTGATGTCATTGCGCATGCGCACTCGCATTTTTCTAGAATTTACCGGAAGCTGGGGCTAACGCAGCCACACTACTGGAGAGTTTTCATCACTGCCAACGGTTGCGGTGGGGAAATATGACTTTTATTGTGTTTATAATTGTTCCAGGCAACGTAAACGAGTAAAAGAAGAAGGTGAGACTTGTTCGTTTTACCAAGTCCCTCTAGGAAAGTCGAGTAAAGCGACTAAAAGAAGGAAGATGTGGCTTCAAGCGCTTCGCCGGCAGGACTTTACCCCGACACAAAACAGCAAAGTGTGTAATCAGCATTTTTTATCTGGCATGGCAAAACTCTGTGGATTACGTTCCTACATTACATCTTGGATATGGGAAACAGACAAAACAGAGAACAACCTCCCGCAGCTGAACAACATGCTACTGGACAGTTGCTAAGCTAGCAGCTAGCTAGTTCTACTAGACCTCTCTGTACCACAGTCCACTGCCTTTGTTGAAGTTTCAACCTGCGACATGCAAGGAGATTCTTCCTTCAACCCCCCTGAAGAAATAACAGGTGAGTAAAATTTCATTAGGCCTACTGTGCAGCTGTATAAAAATGAACAGACCACTGCACTGTTAGCCTGTTGAACTCTTTCTGCGTTGAAAAAATATACAGTACAGTAGTAGTTTCCACAAGACAAACATGTTTTGTTTTTTTTACATTATTTGAGGTCTGACAGCACTGCATCTGAAAACATTTTGGCCATTTCTCTGTTTCTGTAAATTAATAGCACAGTTTTGCTGGGAGCATCTGTGACATGCTGTCACAGAAAAAAAGAGCAATGATCCTGTCACATATACCGATAGAGTGAAATGAGAAGAAATGGGAGAAAAAAATGATTAAATGGAATTAGTGTTGTTAAAAAAAATAACTAATGTATCTCAAGTATTAATTGTATAATAATATTTCTCAGTTGGAAAGGAATATACACATTGCTAGCATAAAGGAAATTCAGAAAATCTTATGGCATATATGCTCAAACTGAGGTTGCTATTGAAAAATTAAATGCTCTAAATAATGTGTTAGGTTTAAATTACAAGTTCATGCAAATGATACATTGCATAGAGGCATTTCATCATAATTCATCTGAAAAAAAGATGCAGTTGTCACTAGTTTTAATAAAAACCCTGTATCTGCCTATTCCTCGACATTTCATTTTTGTAATACATCGTCCTTTGCATGTTATGGGTCAAAACTAATGCACGCACATGCACGAGAGGTGTGTGTGTGTGTGTGACAGTGAAGTTAACCATTCATTGCTCTGTGTGTATAAGCATACAGTTTAACTATACATAAGACTGTTTTGTTTATTGTGTTTTGAGGTCTTCATATTTGTCTTCAAAAATGACAGAAGCTGTTCTTCATCACATTTACAGGTGGAGCAGACCAGACAAATCGCGCTGAAGTGTGCGTTCATGTGGAGCGACTGATTGGCCAAATAAAATCTTTCCATCTTCTGGATGGGACCTGCACCCGATTCTGGAGGACATCATACACACCTGTGCTTACGTGACTCTTTTTCAAGCAAGGTAACGGTTTTCCTCTTTTCATTCAGACTTTGGCCATTAACTTTATTTTCTATGCAAAATACAGAATGTGTGCAATAATTGAATGTAATAATTGAAATAAAAATGAAGCCATTTCAGTAATGCACAGTTTATTTTGTTAACCAAAAAACTGGTAGAAACATCTTGATAACGTGCAAACTTCAGCTGTATTTTAATCAGTAAAATGAGAAAAGCTTCTGTTGTGATCATCTTGACATTGTGCAAAAACATCACGGGGAACTTCACAATTTCTCCAGATAAAACCTTCAGCTTTGGATAGCAGCTTCTGCATGAAAGAAAAGTCTTCACTGTTTCTACACTCTGATACTTCGTAGGAGTACAGCTGGCATTGAATCTGAGTGTAATAAGCATGTTTTCTGTTCAGTGTGATGCTTGATGTACATGTTTGTCGCATCCCAAAAATTTGCTGGATTTTTTATCTCTAACAGACGGACTGTCCCAGACCTGTTGATGGCCAGCCGGTCAGTGGAGGCTGCCAGGAATCCATGCTTGGTGGAGACACGCAACCCTGAACGGAGCAAGGTAATGTCTTCGTTCTCCTTCATATCTGTTATCAATTTATACCTTTGTGTTGCTGCGTCCTCTCTTCACTGCACGACTGTGCGTGTTTCTGCCTCAATTAAATCTGATTCTGCTTGTGAGACATTTAAAGACTTTTTGAACTTCTGGCAGGTCTCTCTGATGGTGTGGAGACTGGACAGGGGCCGCCGCGGTCGTCAGCGTCATCTGCCGGAGAGTCTGGATCGAGAACTGCAGCCAGGGGCACAGCATACCTCAAAAGAAAAAAACATGAAGCTTTCAAATGTAGACCAAATAAAGGAATTAAAGAAACATACAGATAAGCGTTAGTGGTTTTTAATGTTTACTACTACACCTGCAATAGGTCAACAATGGCTCCACACTCAAAATGTCCTTGTGAAGACCAGCAGTGATGGGCTCATTCCGGTCATCAGGATGTCGTGGGTCAAAACGCAGGCTGTTCAGCGTTCTCCTGGAAAACTTTGACGCCGATGTCTGCCTTAAATGACACCAACATGAAAAATGTGGTTGATATCAAACACATATCAGCAAATCTGTAGAAGTGTTTTTAAAAAAATGTCCAAAAACTATTCCAGATCTTACAATTGTAGAAAACATTTAAAACCGTGCATATGTGATTGCATTTATTTCTTATCTAGTGCCACTAGAAAACAACAATAATTAACACAATACAATAAACTACAATTGTACAATGTTGAATAGCTTTTTGACTGGAATAAGACAAAATAAGTGATATTGTATTATTCCAGTTGTTGGTGAAGTTTGACTGAAAGTCACCTTTCTGGGTATTTGTGTTATAAGCGTAATATGAAATTTCTTCAGGAACACTGATTAAACTCACTTTAAAACTTGCAGCTCATCCAAGTAGCAGGTGCAGTTTGTTTTTGGGCTGGTCCCTTCCATGTACAAGTCAACTGGGTGCAGGTTGGTTTAGAATGTATTTCCAGCATTCATTCATTCATTCAACCTTTATTTATACAGGCTAGCCTCGTTGAGTCATGGGGACTCATTTACAAGAGGGACCTGTCTCACTCACACCAAACAACCATCCACTCTCACACTCACACCTAGGGTCAATTTAGAGTCACCAATCAGCCTAACAAGCATGTTTTTTGGTCTGTGGGAGGAAACCGGAGTACCCGGAGGAAACCCACGCATGCACGGGGAGAACATGCAAACTCCACCCAGAAAGGCCCCGGACCGGGATTTGAACCGGCAACCTTCTCGCTGAGAGGCAGCAGCTCTACCAGTTGTGCCACCGTGCTGCCCAGCATGGTTGCAGCCACCTCCTTGTCTGCAAAAACAAACACAATATACAACCATATTGTGTGTGTCATTATGGAATTCACATGCAAAATATATTGTTTGTAATACATCTAATATTTTCACACATTTTACATCTACCGTAATAAAGTGTAAGCTGTATAAACAGCATGTCAAAAGTGCAATAGTAAATACGTTATCAAAGATAATTACATTTTCCAAGGAAAGGTAATAAATGTATCTCTTGGGATAGTTCTTATTTTTCACATCACAACATCACCAATTGTCTCAGGTTGAATTTAAGACATAGTTTACAGAAATCAAATAAGAAATAAGGACGCTACAAACATTTGTGTGACTGACTCAAACGTCATGTTTTTGTTTACATACTGTGCTAATACTGACGGCTCTTATGAAGACATGGCGCTAGTTATAGCAGCTAACAGAAGATGTTAAACCTGTAACAATAACCAAATCAGTCTAAATATCAGAAGTATTGGCGTGAGAAATTTAAAACATTGTGTGACTGACTCAAACGTCATGTTTTTGTTTACATACTGTGCTAATACTGGCAGCTCTTATGAAGACATGGCGCTAGTTATAGCAGCTAACAGATGATGTTAAACCTGTAACAATAACCAAATCAGTCTAAATATCAGAAGTATTGGCGTGAGAAATTTAAAACATTTATTTCTGACGCTTGGATATAAAGGTTGTTGACAACGAAACACAACGACTCACCCTGCTGGACATTCGCAAAAAGCCTGAAGGATTTCCCCATTTTCCATCAGTGCACACAATCACCTCCTCTCGTATCCGCGGCACAATGTTCAGGCATTTTGACCAGTGGTTGTTCACTATTTTAAGAAAACAAGCTTCTAAATTACAACTCGCTATCATTACGAAGCTCCTCGGCTCCTTCCTACTACTACCCCCAGCTTCCGTTTTCGATTTGCCGCTGCATTTTGCCGTCCAATCAGAACGCTCGTTTCAGGCGAGCTTTGCGTGATGACGTCAACTGGTAAAAGGTCTATTGTCCCTAGGTGTGAGACAGGTCCCTCTTGTAAATAAGTCGCCGTGGCTTAACGAGGCTAGTCTGTATAAATAAAGATTGAATGAATGAAAATTTGCCGCTACAAATGGGGATGATAACAGTTGATAACACCCATTGTATGGACTGACAACATCTGAACCCGCTGCCTGTGCACAACCTCAAGGCTTGGTATTGAATCAAATCTAGTTTTTTGAGAAGTGTCTCTGAGGCTGATCCATAATCTATGCTGCCATAATCCAATACTGACCTTAATAATCCTGTATACAGTACAGTATATTGTTTTTATCGCTGTTCTCTCAGCTCCCCAGTCTCTCCCCACCAAACACCTCATAATATTTATCACTTTCTTACACCTATCCACTACTTTTTGAATGTGAAAGTTCCATGTCAGATTTTCATCCATCCACAAACCCAAAAACTTAAACTTCTTTATCCTTTCTTATTCATGTTTGTACAAATACATTTTTAAATCCTTTGATACTTTCTTCCTAGTGAAAAATAAAGTTTATGATTTATCAATTGAAAATTTAAACCCCCAATTATTAGCCCAATCTTCTATACTATATATTGCTTCTTGTAATTTCTTCACTATAAATTTCAAGTTTTTACCTCTCTTCCAGATTGCCCCATCGTCAGCAATATAATGAACAACCCATTCCCTTTTCCAAATGATCAAACATGTCATTTATCATATTACAGAAAAACAAAGGACTTACAATACTGTAAGGGGTTATGAGGAGGTCAATATTAATACTGACCTCTTTACCTTAATTAATCTACTTATTCAGATTGAATAGTAAATTCACGGATTCTGTTCTTTTTCAGTTTACCCAATATTTCTGTGATCTTTATGATGGACAAATAAACAGAGCCATTAAGTGACAAAGACGTTAACTTAGTTTGATATGTCAAAGAGACACTATCATTTATTTAAAATAAATCAACTAAATTAACACCATTACACTTGATTGACATGATTTCACTTTCTTTCAAATTAATACGTCAGCACACTTAAATTTAACACAACAGACTTCAATATTGGATGTTAACATATTTAGTCTGTGGGCTCTTTAAACTTAAAATAGTTTCCAGCTTAGATTGAGAGGGGAAAGAAATAGGAGGAAAGATTTAAGAAGAAATTATCGTGAGCATGATACCAGAGTGACACTTCTCCTCCGACTTCTGCTAAAATCCAGGTACGTTTTGTAAACAGCTCTTTACCTTTTGACGACCGCCCGGTAAGAGGTGACCTTGTAGCCTTTCAGATGCACGGATCCTTGTGGGGACCAGTACGATACTTTCAAGCAGGGTTCTGGTTTACGTTTTCCAACGTCTCCTGGTTTTCGCTTGGTCATCAGAGAATATGTCAGCTTCAGGCCTCTGACTTCAAGATAAACTTATTCCAGGAGGGAATAAACAAAGTTTTTGAGCTCTGTTCCTTAAAAGTGGACCCATAACAACATGTTATCAGTCCCAGCTGGATGACGAGTCCTTAGCGCGTGACTTGTGGTCATTCAGCTCTTTGGAAGTTCACATCATCTTTCGAAACTCCCAGAAACTCTGGAGCGTTCTCGCACAGTTTAGAACTTAAAGCAGGAACAAAGAGAGGAGTTCACTTGTCTTATCAGGACCCAAGGTTACAAGCAGCAGCAGAGAGAAATGTTTAGGAAAAAGATAGATAAAGCTGGAGCCCTGCTCATGAGACTGTCTCTGAGTTTCTAAACAAAACCGTCCGGTCTCTGTGACCCGAAGGCTTCACCTTTAAACACAGCAGTGAACACAGTTTAACTCTTACAGAATGACACAGCTTAAAAGCACACATCATGAAAATGACAAAAGTTATTCTTTTGATCACATCAGCCTAAAATCAAAGATAGAAATAGTCTCTTTTGGTGACTATATTTATCAGATTACAGCTTAATGAATGATTTTGTAGTAAATGTCTTGCTTTACTGAGAGGTCAGTAAAGGTCATCACTGGACAGTTCAAAAGTACACAGGTGTCTTAAAAGTGGACAAGGTCATGCCCACTACATCTCCCCCCTTTTGGAAGCCATCGCCAGTCCTTGGGGATGGGGTCCAACACGAAAGGAAACCTTGAACTGTCTTTGATCTTGAAGTAATCCAGTAAGTGGAAAAGAAAAATCAAAAATTATAATCCCATAAAGTTTTTGGAAATTTCATACTGTTCGGAGGTAATCCCATTGCGAAAAGCTTTTAATCCTTTGGAAAACAAAGTCTGTTAACTCTTGGAAAACAAAGTCTGTGATCCTTTGGGAAACAAAGTCTTATAATCCACAGCGGTAATTCCACAACGATTAGTTTTGTTGATTGATCAGCAACAATTGTTTTCATAATCAGCATGTAGAGGGGATCCCTCGATTGACGCAGAGGAGGCGACCCTTGGATGAAGGTTGAAGACCAAGCGTTGGAGCTGCAGGTCCCCACATCGAAGGTTGTTGGCTGGTTGGTTTCCAGTCAGTGCCACTCTGGTTCTATGTGTCATGCAATTATGTGGTTTTTTAGGTGGGCTTATGATTGGGATTTTACATTAAGCCTTACCTATATGCACCTGGTATGTAAGCTATCATGGTTTAGATCAGCTACAATTACCAATTAAGGGGTGGATCAATTCTGTAAAATTAGATATAGGGATCTGTACCTATAAAATTTTGGAGGGCTTCTGTAACGAAGGCCTCTAATTCCAAACTATTCCTCCATTCATTACTTAGTTTAGGTTAAACTAAAATAAAAATGAAATATAGTTTGATCTAAATGTCTGTTGTCTTTTAGACGAACGACGTAGGATTTGGTATTCCTAATAAATTTTGAAGTCTATGGCGAGACTCATCAAAATGAATAGGTAATCTAAAATAGAAACGATCGAATCGGTTCAATTTAGAAATTGTGAGGACCAGTGTAGTTTATGGTACCTTGAGTAGCTTTAAACTACATTGACTCTTCGACGATTGAGATTTAACAAAACGAACTGCATGTTGGCATAGTTAAATCCATATCATTCATTAACCAATGTTAATACAAAACCTTTTTGGCTGGGAGTGTTCAGAACCAAAACAATATCTCAACTAATGACAACAGTAATGACTAAACAACAAGGAAACAACGTTTCACTGCTTCGACACACTCTTGTCGTCAGATTCCAAAGTGCAACACACAAGAAAAACAGGTCTCAACTTTATGACCGAGGTCAAATTAAATCTCGTGGATTTAAACGGTTGTTAAGGTTAGTTTTTTGTTGTGGGTTTTAGGCTTAGCGTTTCTAAGTTCAAATTGGACAATGCGACTTATAGGGTGGGAAATACGGTAGTTTAAACCTGATTAGTTTATTTACTAACTTGTGTTTGGACGACCTTATTATCCCATGAAGTCGGTGAGTTTGTGAGATCTTTGTCTTTTGTGGAGTCATTGAACGCCTTGTAAGGTTTGATCTGATTTCGATGTACCCATTTAGCAATTGGCTCTTTGCGGCCTTTGCTGATTTTGATTTCGTAGACGACTGAGGACACTTTGTCTGTTATCAGATGAGGTCCAGTCCACCTGGGCATTAGTTTGCGGGCGAGAGTTCCGGTCTCGGACCCTCCTTTCCCGGTTGCTGGGGCGAACGTATAGTACCAGACTCTGTCTCCCACTTGGAGTTCATTGTGAGAGGCCTTCTGGTCATAGTACGCCTTACGTCCTTCAGCGGATCTTTCCAGGTTTTTCTGGGCGAAAGCAAAAGTGTTTCTGAGGTGTACATTCAAATCTTTGTCTTTGGCATGGCCTAACATCACCCCCCTTTGGTCATGGGGGACCACGAACACAGGTGAGGACGTCCGTCCATGGGCACAAGTTAGGATGCCACCGTTTAGTTTAAGCTGTTCGCGCAGCTGAGAGAAGACGGTACACAGGAATCGTTTAGGATTTGGCCAACGTATCTTCTTACGTTTACCTCTTTCCGTGTAATTCAGGTGTGTCACAACTGTCGGCGCAGTCGCAGGTGTGTCTGATTGTACAGACTGCGACGGGTCACTGTCGTTGTGTGTGTCTTCCCACTTCTTGACTGAAGAGGGGCTCTTTGAGTCTGTAAAAACTATGTCATTTCTGACTAGTTCTAGACACAAATGTCCCTGAACCAAGGTTTCATCGAAAGCTTGGCTGATAGCCGATTTACCTGTCCCAGGGGACAGTACAGCAACCTCGGTGTGGGGTCCTTGGATCTCCACACCTTTCTCTACCTGTGGTAGGTAATGTGAGTTTGCCCCCTTCTTGTCTGAAGAGGGGTCCTCGTAGTCTGCAACAATGATGTCCAAGTGACTGTCAGCGTTTGGTTGACTGTCATTTTCTGGACTCAGATGCCCTTGAACCAAGGTTTCATTGAAAGCTTGGTTGATTGCCGAATTACCTGTCCCAGAGGACAGTACAGCGTCTTCGGTGTGGGATCCTTGGATCTCAACACCTTTCACTACCTGTGGTAGGCAGTGGTCAGGGAGTGCTGAATGTGTCAGCTCACAGAGGAGGTTCTCTTGTTGGGCCGGAGTTTGGTCCAACTTTTGGGTCTCTTCTGTCTCACCTGTAGTTGAAGGTTCACTTACCGGGCTCTCGTCCTCGGATGAGCAGTCCCTTGTGTCCTCTGCGGTACCTGCGGTTAGGCAGTCTGTATCGCAACTAGGAAGCACTTTTATTGGCAGGGGTTTTCTCACTGT
>JBBPBX010056291.1:9802-22816 GCA_038048925.1 Garcialebias charrua
AAAGTACAACTAATCAACAATTGTCATTGCAAGAATAGCTATAACAATTAGGCCTGTCACGATGAACAATAAATCAATTAATCACATGATAAATGAAAAATTTCAACCTCATTTTCATTTGTCGACAATCATTTCTTTGTGTCTCTCTCTTTCTACTGAAGACACTGGATGATGAAAGGCTCAACATCTGGTGCTCTTCACTGACCCCCTCCCTTTCACTTTTCTCTTTAAAATTTGTTTTAACCGTCTAAAATCAAATTTTTGAATCATTGAAAGTAGCTGAGCTGAGAAGCTACGAGCTAAGCTAACAGGCCGACCTCGGGGGGAAATAACCTCCATCTTGTTGAAGCTCCAAAATTCACAGTTGAAACCCGTGCCTTCGTGTAAAAAGTTGTTTTTCTCTGCAAAAAGTATAGCTGAGAACTTGTTTACTATTTTTTATTAAAAGCTTTGTGTGAAAAACACTATACTAATTAAAAGCTTTGTGTGAAAAACACTATACTAAAGAGCTCAAACTACACCGATCATTCACCATTTTGAGAACCAAAAATAAAAAACAAAGGAAAGAGAGACAGACCAAGTCATGTCAATTGGGCCTCCCTCACATTTTTCTTTTAAAGACATGCTGCTTGCTCCCTCACTATCCTTTGGTTCAAACTGTCTTATACTCCTATCCGATGGTCAGAAAAGTTACTACACTCAAAAATAAATTAACCAACATTTCTTCTTAAATTCGACAATAATTACTAATTATTGTCAAATTTCAAATAATATTATCGTTTATCGCAATAATTTCTGAGACAATTAATGGCCCAGCAAAATTTGTTATTGTGACAGGCCTAATAAATATTAATTTTACGAAACCAAGCTGGTATTTGATGTAGTAGTAGACAAGTCATTCACAACACATTATACAAGCATGAGAACTTGTGATATCATGCAAGACTTCTTATAAAATCATTAAAGTTTAACCAAAACAGCTGACTCCATCACTTCCCAACATAAGATGATTCTAATTTGAAAGGAGATATGCATTCCCTCAAGGAATGTTAGTGTCTGTATACTAAAGCTCACGTCACAATAAAAATGATGCTGCAGCAACGTCACATCTGAGTTCTCATCCGTCATTATGGAGGCCTTTCACAGTCAAGGTGCATCATCTAGCCTCAAGCCTTGTGGCTTAACTGTACCAACATTCATTAGACACTACAAATCGATGCATACGCAGACATGAGGGTTTATTCCCATTCTAAAATGTAAGTCTGCACAGTAACAAATGGGATCAAAGAAGAGGCTTCCATTAAGTAGAATGACATCACTTTTCCTAAAATAATTAATCAGAGAGAAAGAAATTTGCATAAAATCCTGTGCATGCATCAGTAATATGTTTCCTTGTAATCAGAGACCTCCTTCCTTTTTGACAAATTAGTCTACAGTACTGATGTGCAATAAAATGGCTGGTTGCATTTTAAACTTTGTGCCTGGTGTTTTATCCCACCGCAGTGTTGTGAAGGATGATTTAAAGTTGCACCGTAAGGCAAAGGAGCCTTTCAGTATTTGCATTTTTTTTTTCAAAAAGGCTTATTTAGTTAAAGGCCAGTATCCATATGAATGTATTTGACATTGTCAACCAAAGCTTTGGTCTCCATCATTGTTGCACGGTTAGTTTAAATGCAAATCCTCATGAACTGATGGTATCGTTAGGACGAACTTGTGAGATGGATCATGCATTTGCATGTACCGGTAGGTGGAAATTGCAGCTCAATGACTAAAGCATTATAAATAAAAGCAGCATATGGAAAAGGAAGAAGCTGCATAAATATTGACAGCAGAACGTTAAGGAAGCTTTCTAAAGTCTGTTTTTACAAAATAATTTTCATAATTCCAAGTACTGGTGTATTTCTACAAAAACATGATTTCAGTTGAGCAGTAACAAGGTATTTTCTTGTGTCTAAAAACAGCAACATTTTGATTTTGTTGCCTCTTGCTTGCAGTCGTGGTGGCCACAGACTCCAAGTATAACCTCTGTCTGTCCAGTGATTTTATTTTATTTCTTTTGGTCAAAACAGTTTGGAATTGTGATCGCCATGACTCGTGCTTGTTTTTCTTTTCTTCCTCACAGCACAGTTAAACTCTGAACAGCTTCCACTGACATGAAGGCACTTACAAACTAAAAACAGCACCTCGGTTTTATATCTGGCTCGAGAGAAACAAGAGTTTTAAACACATTTCCAATTTACTTTTTTTCTTTTTGATCGAGTCAATGAGATACCGGCTAATATGAGCTGTTTGCAAGTTTAAAAAGTTCCATATCAGTTCATGCAAACATTTTATAAATCGTTACACGGCTGTCGATTTCACATCTCACGGTCGTTCCCGCAAACAATCATCTTGTTGGAAGTGCTACAGCTAGCTGCTGCTGCTGCTATTTACATTTGCAAATAAATTTTGCACTCTATGTAAATACCCGTGTAAGGGAATTTGACAGGTATGGAAAAGTTTATAAAATAACATCCATATACAGTAGCTTGTCTCACCGCTGTCTTGTAAACTTTTTCTTTAACTTTTGTTCCCACCTTTTTGTCACAAATCATGTTTCTCCATCTTCTCCGGTATCTCCGACCTGCTTGGACTCTCTTCTTCACCTCTTTACCACTCTGTTTATTTAGGCAGTTGACCCTAAACATTAGAAGTCCTGCACCTTTGTGACATCTGCTGTAGCCTCACTGTTCCAACCTGCCTCCCTCTCATTCACACACATGTACTCCGTCTTACTACGGCTGGCTTTCATTTATTTATTTATTTATTGAATTTACTCATTTTATAATAAAAAATACAAATAAAAACAATATCATATATAGTACGAAAAAACCAAATATAAAATGAAAGGGAGCAGAAAGAAGAAAAAATCTTATTTTGTCTGCCCCTTTTTAAGACAATCAATTCAAACAATAATTATCTATAGGTAACAAAGCAAAAGCGAATAACTCGTCTTAATTTCTTATTTAAATACATTACATATTAAACTATGTCATGTATATTTTTTTAACCATTTGTTTTTGATAATTTTCTTAAAAACAGAACATTGACCTTGCCCTTTTCACATCATACTCCAAACCATTCCACAATCCAACCCCTTGGATTGAAGTAGACCGTCCCTTCAAACTAGTTCTGTACTGTGGTTTCACAAACATCGCAGTACCCTTCAAATTATAATAACTGTCTTTTAACAAAATGCATTTGAATATTCAAAGGTAGTGAGTTGTTCTGAGCTCTAAACATAATTAATAAAATATTGTAATCTACCAAATCATAGAACTTCAATAATTTCATTTTAGAAAATAATATATTAAATGGATGACAATAATGTTGTCTTGCAATCATTCTCACTGCTCTTTTCTGTAATACAAAAACAGGCTTTGTAATAGTTTTACAAGCCTTTCCCTAAATATCAATACAATAAATTAAATGTGGAATAATAATTGTATTGTACAACAAATACAAAGCTTTATCATTCAATAAATCCCTTACTTTGCGCAATAAGTGCATACCTTCACCTCT
Organism: Garcialebias charrua; assembly: GCA_038048925.1. Classification (NCBI taxonomy): domain Eukaryota; kingdom Metazoa; phylum Chordata; class Actinopteri; order Cyprinodontiformes; family Rivulidae; genus Garcialebias; species Garcialebias charrua. Next base: position 13,364 of record JBBPBX010056291.1, read on the forward strand.
CCAGGTTCTCTTCCACCTGTTCCCTGTCCTCACCACAGGTCACAATGTCTTCTGTAAACATCTGAAAAAAATCACAAATGTGGGGATGGCTGTCGTTACAAAACAGGTCAAGGTGTGTGTGATATGAGTGAAGGCGGGCAACAAGTTAAAGTGCAGGGCCTTAAAATACACTTCAGCAAGCTGTACACATCAAAAGCCACACAAAAAAACAGCCTTAAAGGTGGGGTGACATGATTTTTTTACTATGCATAAAATTGCTCAATATATATACAGTGTATATATATATTATAATTTGAATATGTTCATTTTTGCAAACAAAATGATAAATCACTTTAATTTTGCTTTAAAAGTGATTTTGAACTTCAAGCTGTGTTTAATCATGGGAAATCCGATTACACACGAACGCACCATCTGTGACGTAACACCTGGCAGAGGGCTCTGGTGTCTTTAATAGCGGACAATTTAAAACCTGACGAATTTAGCAATCTATGTGAAGATTTGAGCTATTTGTCTTCATTTTGGGAAGCAGAAAATAGTTTGGGTGATGGAACAAGAAACAACAGGATCTAATTTAGGTCTGATGCTGTATCAGACTTACCTTCATGTCGAGCTGCTCACACCTGCGCACTGTGACAAGCCCAGAGCTCTGCCTCACACTCTGCACACTACGTCACAGATGGTGCGTTCGTGTGTAATCGGATTTCCATGATTAAACACGGCTTGAAGTTCAAAATCACTTTTAAAGCAAAATTAAAGTGATTTATCATTTTGTTTGCAAAAACAAACATATTTAAATGATAAAATATATATACAGTATTTTGAGCAATTTTATGCATAGTAAAAAAATCATGTCACCCCACCTTTAAAGCACCTTAAAATCTGTGTATTTTCTCACAATATCAAGTTAAGTCAATGTCACCAACTAGTCTTCAACAGTTGCAGCAATGTACTAGCTTTACACTGACAAGCTACGTTTGGCACAAAGACTGCCAGAACCTGATGAAAATGCCTCAGAGGAGTGAAGCGATAAAACAACTGCGACTACATTAATAAGCTGCAGCTTTTGGGGGCTACAGTTTCCCCAGCGTGTTTTATCTTTTACTTTAGCTCAATCGCTAAGACGGCACTGCTGCAATCGTTGTAGCCTTCCCAGTATGAAAAGGAGCCTCTGGAATTGAAGAGGATTGAAGACGTTTACGAGTCTAAACAGTCTTTGTGCTGCTTGTCTCATTATCAGAGTCACATTAGGCCACTGACACATAGACCTGTTTTCTTTGTTCTTAATGATAAACCGTTAGGGATTCAGTTTCATCTCCGTGTCTGCCTCTGCAGTCTGTGATGAGAAACAACTCTGGCTTCAGGCAAACGGCTCCTCTCTCTCTCTCTGAAGCATCTCAGCCTTCAGTAAAGTTCCTCTGACTGCACACCTCCTCTCCTGGGCTGCACTCTGGACCACGCAGACACCTCAGCACTTCTTGTTATGAAAACTTGTGATGTCTCTGGAGCAACGACACGCAGCCTTTCTCCAGCAGAGGCGGACACGTCTCGGACCAAACGAAATAAATAAATAAACTCCAGGAGCGGGGTAAATTATTCATAAGTCAGCTGGAAATGCCACACACAGCGGGTTGTGATCAGATCGGAGGTCTAAAACACACAATGTGCCGTTGAACTCATCGCTCGTTTAAATGCTTAAAGATGTGCAATTTAAAGTAAATGACATCCAACTAGAGAATCAAAAGCTTCTTTTCTCTTAGAGTTTTTGCAACTTTTTTATCCACATTTAGCAGGCAATCATATAAACTCTTGTTTTTTAAAGTAAAAAAAAAAACAAGTGCATCAGTAATTGTTAAAGTTAGCAGTAGAGAAACATATAATAATAATAATAATAATAATAATGAATTCAATTTATAATGCACTTTTCATTAATAAAAATCTCAAAGTGCTACAAAGTGTATTTGATGTATTGGACCACCTGAGTGTGTATCGTATTCAGGAAGAAAAATTATGTTACAATAAAAAAGAATTATCAAACCCGTCAAATGATGAAAATAAAGAATGATGTTTTTGCTGTTTGTCTGTCTCTCTGTTCTCAAAATATTTCAAGAACCAGACAATTTTTTATTAAAACTTAAAACGTAATCACTGGATTTAAATCTAAAACTTGTTCACTTTTGGAGTCAATCCATTTTAAGATGGCTGCCAAAGCAAATCAACTTGAGTAAACGTAGAAATTGGATCTGCGTCCCTTTGAGAAATATCAGACGATTCATTTCTATCTTGTTTACACAAAACTTTAAACTTACGGAATGCTTTTATTTTGACGCTTGTGTAACCCTTAATTAGTCAAGTCTTTTATTTTGGCGGGCCCACTTCCTGTGTTGCCCCAAACTCTGCCAACTTATTTAAAGCCCCGCCTCCTCCAGTGCACTGTTGAACTGCATCACCTGTTCACTGTGATTGTGGCTGGCTGTTTGGAGTCTTCATGGCAAAGTCATACAAATCTTTGCATCCACTGATTTGATTAATTGAATTGTTGGTGTTTGTTACCTGGATCATCACCAGGATTGCAACAGCTGATTGTGGTTTAGTATGCTCCACTCTCTTCCAGAAGGTCGGGTTTTTTTTCTCCATTGTTTTCTCTTCCTTGATGGATCAGATCCTCTTTGGATCTAAGGATGGCGAGCTAGGAAAAGGACCAGAACTTTATGATCTTGAAATCTGATTAATTCAGAGGACATTTGTGTCTCATTGTGTATTTGTAATTGTCTGTTGTTTTTTTCTGCTTTTAAATCACTAATACATTCACCTAAACTAAAACCATTGTCTCCTGTCCTCATTCACACCTCAGGCTCCTTAAAAGAACCATCTTCTGATGCTGCTCTTGTAGCCGCAGTTAGTTGCATAGCCCATAACTGTTACATAAATTTGGCGAGCTAGCCAGGAGCCTGAAGTTGTGAATGTTTTTGAATACATTTTGTTTGCATTGAAATATGGATTTCTTTGACCAAATTGGTATCAATGTTGCTAATTCTGTCATCATTAGTGGTGTAACGAACACTCAAGCAGATGATGAGATCCTATATTATTTGCGCAGCTATGGTGAAGTTAAGGTTTTTACTGTTACTGCAAGTGAGAGTCCATTTTATAAAAACCTGGCCGTTGAATTCATTAATTCTGCAGATTTGGAAAAGCTAAAATCGCTTTTACCATATGTTTACCAATCTAAGATTGCAGAAGGTGTTATATTTGTTATTAAATTACTTTCAAGAGAGTGCCATGCCACAACCACAGGGAACAAGACCCCAGCCCCTGATTACCTTTATGAACTGAAACGCATTTCCCAGCAGAGTGGACAATCATTTGATGATGTTTTGAGAGGAGTTTTTGAACAAATAAGTGCTCATTTAGGAATAGCAGCTACCGGAGGGGAGCCTGACGATGATGAGGACACAGTTGAAATACTGATGACTAACAGAGAATCCAGTCAGACTCAGCCGGTTACTCTTCCCTCAAACCCCTCGGTTCACTCCACCACCAACCAACAAGGATCACAAACTCGACCAAATCCAGCTCCACATGTGCGACCAAGAATTTCCCTCTCGGGGAATGATCTAAACCCTCCTGGGGTCCAGAGGGTTGTAGTTGAACACCTTGTGCACAGAGATGATGTGAATCTTCAACCTCTGCCTTCATTTAGACTACGTACCTTCTCAGGGAGGCTTCCAAAACCTCAGCATGAGGCAGATTATGAATCTTGGAAGTCTCAAATAGAACTTTTAAATGCAGATCCAAGTCTTGCCCCTTTGCATGTTACAAGGCGTATATTGGAAAGTTTACTCCCTCCAGCTTCTGACCTAGTGAGGGGATTGGGACCCAATGCCCTGCCTGCAGCGTTTTTGCAAGTGTTGGATTCTGCATATGCTACTGTTGAGGATGGAGAAGAGTTGTTTGCAAAATTTTTAAACACGCTTCAGGATCATGGGGAACGACCATCTTCTTATCTGCAGAGACTCCAGTTGGCTCTCAGTACAGTGGTGAAGCGTGGTGGGATTCCAGCAACTGAAATGGACAAATATTTGTTAAAGCAATTCTGTAGAGGTTGTTGGGATAACAGCATGATTAACAAACTGCAACTAGAAAAGAAAAAAGACCAACCACCTCCTTTTTCAGAGTTTTTATTAACACTTAGAACAGAGGAAGACAGACAGTTGGCAAAAGAGATGTTGATGAAAAAACATATTCCACCAGTCAAGCATCGTTTTAATGTGCAAGCTCATACCACCAGTGCATGCTCATGTGGCCATCTGTCAGACTCTGGTGCTATTGAGGATTTGAGGAAGCAAATGCTTAAGCTTCAGAGTCAAATGTCAGCTTTGCTGTCCAAGGACTCCAAATCTGCTCAACCAGGAAATCAGCAGAAAAATCAGAAACCAAAATCTGGCCAAACCAGTAGTAGGCCAAAGCCCTGGTTCTGTTTTAAGTGTGGACAGGATGGTCACATTGCTCCCAACTGTTCCAGTCCACCAAATTCCAGCCTGGTTGAAGACAAACGCCGCCAGCTGAAAAACAAACAGCAGTCCTGGGAGAAAATTAAACCATCAAAACTAGAAGCAGTTCTTACTGAGGGACAAGTGGAAGCTACAACTAGTGAATGTCCCCACACCAAAGACTCACCTTCATATCTTCCATTACCTAAAGGATTAGTGGGCACAAGATGTACTGGTGAGGTGAAGATTAAAGGGATACATTTTCATTGCCTCTTTGATACAGGTTCTCAAGTCACCACAATTACACATTCCTTCTATAATACCCATCTATCAGATCATAAAATAAAACCATTAAATGATCTCTTGGAGATAGAAGGTGCAAATGGTCAGATGGTGCCTTATATTGGATATGTGGAACTCTGTTTGACCTTTCCCTCTGAATTTACAGGAGAAGAGCAGGACATCAACACCTTGGCCTTGGTTGTTCCAGACCTGCGATCATCACAACCTGCTGTCCTGATTGGCACCAACACTCTGGATGTTGTGTATAATCAATGCTGTCATTCACAGTCTGAGTTCCATCCTGTGCCTTTTGGATATAGAGCAGTGCATAAAATTTTAGAAATAAGGCATAAGCTGACAACTGATGACTATCATGGCATTTTAAAAGTGCAGTCATCCATCCCACAGGTTGTTCCTGCTCAACAGACTGCTGTGTTGGAGGCTCTTCTCATATGTCCATTACTGCAGGGAGAAAAGGAAGTAATTATTCAGCATCCAACCTCATTCTCCCTACCTGGTGGTTTGATAGTAAAATCCATCCTTATTGATCTACCTCCTGTACAGCCTGCTTCCTTGCCAGTGGTGATCACTAATGAATCTGATCATGACATTGTGATTCCAGCCAGAACAGCCATCGCTGAAGTCAGTACCATCCAGACTGTTCTTCACAAAGAGCAGAGTGTGCATCAACCTTCCCAGAGTGCAGAGCCAAAGCCAACCAAGTTGAACTACAACTTTGGAAATTCGCCGCTCTCATCTGAATGGAAGCAACGTATAACAACCATGCTCAATAGTATGTCAGATGTTTTTTCCAAGCATGATCTTGATTTTGGTCGTGTAGATAAGGTTAAGCATGAGATCAAACTGTCTGATCCCACTGCTTTTAAACAGCGACCAAGACCCATCCACCCCCAAGATGTGGATGCTGTGCGTAAACACATTCAAGAACTGCTGCAGTCTGGTGTTATACGTGAATCCAATTCACCCTTTGCTTCTCCTATAGTTGTAGTGCGGAAGAAAAATGGTTCTGTACGGCTCTGTATTGATTACAGGAAGTTGAACGCACAGACCATCAAAGATGCATATGCTTTGCCAAAGCTGGAGGACACATTTTCAGCCCTGTCCGGCTCTAGATGGTTCTCCACATTGGATTTAAAATCTGGTTACTACCAGATTGAGATGAATGAAACAGACAAGAATAAAACTGCATTCGTCTGTCCACTTGGATTTTATGAATTTAACCGAATGCCTCAAGGAGTAACTAATGCCCCTAGCACCTTCCAACGTCTTATGGAGCGGTGCATGGGAGACATGAATTTAAAAGAAGTGCTTGTTTTCATTGATGACTTAATAGTGTTTGCACCAACTCTAGAGGAGCATGAACTCCGGCTGAAGAAAGTTCTCCAACGCCTGAGAGAATTTGGGTTGAAGTTGTCCGTTGAAAAGTGTGTTTTCTTCCAGACATCTGTTCGCTACCTGGGACATGTAGTTTCAAGTGATGGAGTGGAGACAGATCCAGACAAGATTTCCACATTAACATCTTGGCCGGTTCCTCAGAATCTTAAAGAGCTCAGATCATTCCTTGGTTTCGCAGGGTATTATCGCCGGTTTGTGGAAAGGTTTTCATCAGTGGTAAAACCACTTAATGAGTTAACAGCTGGATATCCACCCTGTAAGAAAAAATCAAACCGGATGAAGTTGCAACATTACCTTGACCCCAAAGAACCCTTTGCTGCACGCTGGACAACTGCCTGCCAGCAGGCCTTTGAAGAGGTTATCCAGAAGCTGAGTACTGCACCAGTTCTTGCATTTGCAGACCCAGGTAAACCTTACATCTTACACACTGATGCCAGCTCTACTGGTCTTGGTGCAGTTTTGTACCAAGAACATGATGGAAGGAGCAGGGTGATTGCATATGCCAGCAGAGGTCTCTCCCGCAGTGAAAGTCGCTATCCTGCCCATAAACTTGAGTTTCTGGCTCTTAAATGGGCAGTTACAGAAAAATTCTATGACTACCTGTATGGATCCGATTTCACGGTGGTTACAGATAGCAACCCACTGACATATCTGCTAACTTCTGCTAAATTGGATGCTACAAGCTATAGGTGGCTTGCAGCTCTTTCTACTTTTTCTTTTAAGATCAATTATCGAGCTGGCAGGTTGAATGCAGATGCTGATGGTCTCTCTCGGCGACCTCATGCTGAACAGGTGGCTGATCCTTTATCTCTGAAAGAGAAAGAAAGAATACTGAAGTTTACTGAACAACATCTGGAACATCCATCCTGTATCTCCATTGACCAGCACTCGGTTCAAGCAATATGTGAAAGGCAACTGGTGTACAGCTCACCTAACCTGGACCAGGTTGCTGCTCTTGTGCAAACTCTCTCCATTAACACTGACAGTTTACCCGACAGTTTTGTTAATGATCTGCAGTTCGCTTCACCTGTTGTGCCATGTTTTTCTGAAGGTGAAATTGCTGACAAACAACGAGCCGATCCAGTCATTCAGCACATCATCGCTCAGTTGGAACGAGGGGAAAACCCACCGCCAAGTCTGAGGGAACAGCTCCCCGACCTACCATTACTCCTGCGAGAGCTTACACGTCTGGAGCTCCATAATAATGTTCTTGTCAGGAGACGTAATATTGGAGGTGAGCTTACTTACCAACTTGTACTTCCAGAGGAATGGAGGGCTGAGGTCCTCAACCAGCTTCATGACCAGATGGGACATTTAGGTACAGAGAGGACTCTGGACCTCGTCCGATCACGGTTCTTCTGGCCACGTATGGCAGTTGATGTCTGTAACAAACTCAAGAACTGTGAGAGATGCATCCGAAGAAAAGCACAACCTGAGAAAGCAGCACCCCTTGTTAACATCAAAACTTCAAGACCACTCGAACTTGTCTGCATGGACTTTCTTTCAATAGAACCTGACCGAAGCAACATAAAAAATGTTCTGGTGATAACTGATCATTTCACAAAATATGCTGTTGCAGTGCCAACCCCAAACCAAAGAGCTAAAACTGTAGCAAAAACCCTGTGGGAGAATTACCTTGTCCATTATGGAATACCGGAGCGTCTCCATAGTGATCAAGGTACTGATTTTGAATCTCACACTATCAAGGAGCTCTGTCAGATCACAGGAATAAAAAAGATCAGGACCACCCCTTACCATCCCCGTGGCAATCCTGTGGAGCGATTCAACCGAACACTTTTAAACATGTTGGGTACGCTGAAAGAAGAAGATAAAGTTCACTGGAAAGACTTTGTGAAACCGTTGGTACACGCTTACAACTGTACCCGAAATGATGTCACTGGATACTCTCCATATGAATTGATGTTTGGTCGGCAACCCCGTCTTCCTGTTGACTTAGCTTTTGGACTGCCTGTGTCTGAGAAAACTTCTACATCTCATTCACAATATGTTGAAAAGCTTAAGTCGCACCTCAAAGAAAGCTACAAGATTGCAACGGAAAACTCTGAAAAAGTCATGTTGAAAAACAAACTCAGATTTGACAAGCAAGTTACAGCTGCAGAACTCTCAGTTGGAGATAGAGTTCTGGTTAGAAATGTCAAACTACGAGGCAAGCACAAACTCGCAGACCGGTGGGAGTCGGATGTGTATATTATTCAGAAGAAAGCCGGCACTCTTCCAGTATACACAGTTAAACCAGAAGGCAAAGATCGTCCCATCAGAACCCTCCACCGTGACCTGCTGTTGCCTTGTGGCTACTTGTCTCCAACCTCCAAACCAGAACAAATGAAACCAACAACTGTGATTGCACCAGTGACTTCAGAAAATGTAGATCTTCCAGATCCTGAAAATGAAGAACTATCCTTACCTGATTTACCTGATTACTCCAGCTCTTATCTCACCAGAATTACAACTGAGGTTGACTTACCTGCTCCTGCACCTACTGTCGCTCCTATGCCTGTGGATCCGCCTGGCCAGCACTCACAGAGCTGTATGGAAGGAACTGTTGGTGAGGAACAGGAAATTGAGTCTGGACCTGAACCCACTGCCGAACTGGACATGGAACAAACAGCTGAAGATGAACCAGATTCTGCCAACTCGGATCCTATCGAGGAAAATCCCTCCTCTCTATCAGGACCTATCTCTCCTCACCAGGAATCTGCATCTTCTCCAGAACAAACCAGCATGTTAAGTGATGTTGCTGCTTCGAACCTCTCCAGTCCAGATCCTGAACCACCTGTCCGCTGCTCGACTCGAATACGTCAGCAACCATCTCGTCTGCAGTATTCAAAACTTGGGCAACCGCTTCTACAAAGCATCCAGTCCCTGTTTCAAGGACTCAGCACAGCCCTTACATCTGCTTTGGAACTGAATGAGCCCTCTGTGATCTCTAACTCATGTGACAATGTGGTGTGTCACCAGCCGCTTGCATGTACGAGGACGTACATGAGTTTAGGGGGGGAACCTGTAACCCTTAATTAGTCAAGTCTTTTATTTTGGCGGGCCCACTTCCTGTGTTGCCCCAAACTCTGCCAACTTATTTAAAGCCCCGCCTCCTCCAGTGCACTGTTGAACTGCATCACCTGTTCACTGTGATTGTGGCTGGCTGTTTGGAGTCTTCATGGCAAAGTCATACAAATCTTTGCATCCACTGATTTGATTAATTGAATTGTTGGTGTTTGTTACCTGGATCATCACCAGGATTGCA
>JBBPBX010056292.1:0-22815 GCA_038048925.1 Garcialebias charrua
TCAGAGTCGCAACAACTGTGGTTATCAACTGGTGGCCCATGGGCCACTTTAGCTTCGGTGGAAGGGGCTTTTGTGGCCACTAGGGGTGACATTTTAAAGAGGGTTTTTTAATTAATAAAAACTATGAACTATACAAACCTAGTTTTTTTTTATTGTGGAAAAAAGAATTAAGTATAGAAATAAAGCATAAAGTCAAAGTATTACTCCTTGTACTGTACTTGTTCAAATATCCACATATTTGCCAATATGTAAAATGACATAAAAATTACTAAAACTAGTCGGATTTTGTTTGTATAACATCCAATTCAATTTTGGTCAAAGCTTGAAAGAGCCGCTGCAGAGGGACCAACGAGCTGCATGTGGCAGGTTGCAGACATTCATGTTCATTAATACACTTTTTTGCTATATACTGTATATCCTTTGTCTATACAGTAATTGTTATTGTTTTGGTTAAATTTGAACAACCAGATAATAAAATAGCAAAAATAAATATCTACATTTTGTTGCTCAACTTGCACATTGTGCAGCTTTTTGGATGTGTATCACCTCATAGCAACATCAGCAGCAGCATCTTGTGAAGTTTATTGACCATAATATTTGTTTTAGATTTAAACTGTGCTCAGCTCTGCCTGCACTGGAGCCCACACTGCGTCAGGCCCTGCAGTGGCTCTTTGTGTGAGTTAACCATCATTCACAAGATTTATCAATGACTTTAAACAATACTTTATTACTCTCAGGAAATCTAACGTTTCTGTAAGGATGTATGAAGACATTTCCAGGTTTTTATTTTTTTGATTTGTTCCTCATGGTGTAACAAAACAATAAAACAAGAAATTAAATAAATAAAATTAATCTAATGACAACTAAGAGCAAACTGAAGCCAAACCATTTAACAGAGGTTCTCCAACATTGATAAATTGTCCCATGTTGGTACTGTTTTTATTGTTTAAATTGCAAGGATTGTGAAATGTATGTAACCCCTCACCCCCTTCTTTTTTTTAACCATGTTGTTGTTGTTTTTGTGTGTGGTTTTTGTTGTTGTTGTTGTTGTTGTTGTTTTAATAGTTGTTTTGTTATTTTTCTTTCTGGTTGTTGACATATATCCTCTACAGAGTTTTTATTCTATAATTTGTTAATGAAGTAAAAAAAAAAGAAGAAAGAAATCAAAGCAGAGTAAAGAAACGCTCACACAGTCAAATAAAATAAACTAAACGTTTGTGTGAGTTAATTGACAGGCTCTCCTGATTGGTCCGTGCTGATTGAGCCAGGTGCGTTCCTCTCATTACCAACATCCGGGTACTTTCCTCCTCGTGTCTTGTTGTCTTCCAGCAGCACCTGCTGTCGGCTTGAGGCGACAGGCCCGCAGCACCGAGATGTCTGAAAGCAGCAGAGAGGTTGTAGAGCAGGAGTCGACAGAAAACACCGAGGTAAACATCAACCGAGCACTGTCCATTAAAGACCTGTGTGTGTGTTCACGGTTCGTGTCTCCACCTGCAGGGCGCAGTGGTGAGGGACGGTGTGCTTCGCTCCCTGCTGCGCGGCCTCTTCTGGCCTTTCAGCCTCGTGGTATGTATCCGCGCAGAAGCTGACATGTTGCCTTTCGTTTTTAAGAAACCAGTTAACCGCTGCTCTCACGCGCAGGTGAGGGTTTTCCTCAGGTTTTGTGGACTGTTGGGGTTCTGGAAGCCTCGGGAGAGAGTCCTCCCCGGCCCCTCCACCTCCAGCCCCAGTCGGCCCAGTCTCTCCGCCCGCAAACGCGTGAGGTGGGTGAGCCGCGTGGTGCTGTTCATCCTGCCCCGCAGCGTGCAGGGCGCCCTGGGGATACCAAGTGTCTGGCAGCATCGGTCAATCCCTGTCCCCAGGTACTGCAGCAACAACACGATTGGACTGACTTAACTTTTGTACTAACTTTTGTACTAACCCAAGACACAAGTACAATTATTAATATCACTGCTATCCAGTGTCAACTGTTAAAATAACATAAAACATTGATATCAGTGTAACTCAAAGATGACTACCCAATAAACACACAAAAAAAGACAGTTGCTCCATCTTATTAGTTCCAACTGGTCATCCTGTTTAATACAGCATCTGTCCTGTGATATATGGTTGACAAAAACTGGTACTTAATGGTAAGATGAATTCACCCGCTTCGGATGTTATCAGTCCATTAAATGGCCCCTATCATTTATTATCACCCCCATTCCTATCACTCAGCATGCCCCTACTGTACCTACTAGGAGGTTTAAAGGTACGTTGTCACCGTTACAAGCGATGACAGCAGGCTCCGTCTTTAGCAAAGTGTTAAACTTAAGAGTAAAGTGTCTTGGGTTAGGTTTAGGGTCTTGGTTAGGTTTAGGCACAAGGGTAACGGGTTTAGGGTTGGTCCTCTGGGTCAGCTTTAAGGTTAGGTTGAGGAAAACTGTCACATAAGCTGAAAAAAACAAAAACGCAACACTTCCGGGTTGACGGAAACACGCTGCCTACTCACAGCAATTATAACGCTGATAACGTTATGTTAAACATGCTAGTAGGTAGTAGGTTACCTATTCTCCGCAACGAATGGGGATGATAACGCTTGATGATGCCCATTCTATGTATGGACTGACAACATCCAAACCCACTGATGAATTTCTATTTAGGATTTTGGTGTTTAAAGGTGCTATGTGTAACTTTCTGTAGAGTGCAGAACTTAGAAAAATTTTCAACAGGCAAAGCATTCTGATCCCTCCCCCTCAGAGCCATATATGGCTCTGAGGGGGAGGCTCTGCTGAAATTCAAATTCAAGCTCTGTTTTTATTGGCTGATTCAAATTCAAGCTCTGTTTTTATTGGCTGGTTACAAACTCTGTTTTTATTGGCTGGTTAAGGACGGGTCACTCTGTGTTTTTAGTGTTTTTATAAATGCTGATAGAGAAGCAAGGGGACTATAGTTTTTTTCAGAGATTACTTTGTCTAACATCAGTCTGTCAGTAGATAGTGACAGAGTGAAGAAATATGTTAAAAATATATTGTTTGAAAAGTTACAGACTGCATTACAAAGTTACATACTGCAGCTTTAAGGTGGCATGGCCTTCAACCAGTTGGCTGTTGTATGAAATGCACTTGGTCTTAAAAGCCAAGAGACTCAAATTGCCAGACTCTTAAATTGCCAGTCTTACAGTTGTTCTAGATCAGGGAGTCTGCAACCTGCGTCTCTTTGATCCCTCTGCAGTGGCTCAAGCGTTGATCAAAACTTACTTTAAATTGAATTTTATTGGTTCTTGTAACAACAAAAAGATTTTATTAACAGTTTTTCTGTCATTTTCTTTGTGAATACTAATGGGAGTAAAACATACTTTAACTTTATTTATTCGAAGCAGCTACCGGTACTTAATTTTTCCACAATTGAAACAATTTACCCAGACCTGCATAGTTCATTGTTATATTCTTTATATTTTTATTTGGAAAGAACACATTATTTCTCCTTCTTTACAAGAATCTTAATCTTGTCAGAAAATGTAAAATATCAACAAATCATTAGATATTTTCAGCTTTACAATAGCCAGAAAACTACCTTACCCAACTACCCTACTGGTAAGAAAATTGTCCTCCAATAACCTTAAAGTGGTCCGTGGGCCACCAGTTGAGTATCCCAGTTGTAGCAGGTATTGTGGCTCTGGAAACATTTAATTTAGTGAACAAAGTGGCAGAAATGGCTCTTTTGATTGTAAAGGTTGCAGACCCCTATTCTAGATCTATTCATGTGTACATTCAGCTGGTTGGGTCGGCGTGGCAGCATGATGGATCAGTGGTTACAACTCTTGCCTCACAGCAAGAAGGTCCTGAGTTCAATCCCCGGCTGGACCTGGGGTCTGTGTGGAGTTTGCATGTTCTTGAGTTTGTGAGTTTTCTCCGGGTACTCCGGCTTCTTCCCACAGATCAAAAACATGCATGTTGGGCTGCCCTCAGGTCCAGGCCTCCCTTTCAAAAGAGATGTGATCTCAATGGAATTTGCCTGGTTAAAAAATGGTTAATAATAAATTAATTTAACACTTTGCTTGGTCTAAACAGTGTTCATATACTGTACACTGTTTCTGTGTGCTTTAACACAGTACTGTACTTCAGACATTTATATATAAAATGCCCCAAAAACCAAAATGGATGTCTTACAAGTCTAACGTGGGTTTAAAGGACCAAAAGACTTGAAGTAAGTCGAACACTGAACTCGTATATTAGAAATGGCTTTTTAAAATATGAAATGTCTGATTTTATGTATTCATATTAGTAACTGTTCATGGGTTTGATGCTTGTTTGACACTCTAGTGTTTCCAAATTTAGTGCTTATGCATGGGAAACGACTGGGACGTGGAACCAAACAAATTGCAATTTTAGCAATTGCATTTAAACAAAATGCTTTACCACTCTAAACTAAAACAGCTACATTTTAAGACTAAACCAGAAAGACGGTTGTCTGAAACTAGCAGCCTTTTACTGTACATTTAATGACCTTGACACGTGTTGTGTGAACTTCTTCCCAACAGAAATCAGTGTGTCTCCTACGAAGCTCAATGGAAAGGGCAGCAAGAGGAAACAGGATGATTTGTACATGGATGACTCTAGAGACGATCCAACTTGGGTGCAGGTGCTGTCTACAGAACTGCTGGAAGATGAAGGCCCAGAGGAAGATCCTGATTATGAGGTTGCTACAAAATATTTTTGCTCCCGACAAATTAAAACATGACATTGGAACTTTTAGTTTTTCCAGTCTTTATTCTGGAGCTCATGCGGTCAAATCTTCTAAATTACAAAATTTCCTGACAACTTCAGATCTTTGCAGCAATTACTTGAGTAGAATTTTCACACAGTCCTAAACCCTGAAGCTTCGTCTCTCTGGTGTTTTCTGCAGCCCAGTCCAGTAGAAACTGAAAGTGAAGAATACACCTCTCAAAACGACACAGAAAGTGAGCTTCAGACTTCACGTGGCGAGGATGTCAACATGGTAAGCCTGGAACATTTGAATGCCTGGTAATGAAAATGTGGCATTAATTAGCCTTTCTGTTTATAGGTTGCTGCTGCAGCTTGTTCTAAATAATTGTTTGTATGTTGTAAACTTTTGATAATTCAATAAAACTATATTCTTAAAATTGCGATTTGCCACTAGATGGCAGTGATTCATTTTAAATGTGATGAGGAAACTGGTAGATTGGAATGCCATCTGTAAATTGAAAATGCATTTGGGTTAAGCAGAAAAACTCGTACAAAATGACTGTTCTGCACAATGGCCTGTACCTGCTTTGGCATGACTATTGAAACTTAATACAAGTATGTGGCCTTTGTCTGTTTGTCCACACAAGTACGAAGCTGTTGTCTGCAGGTGTGGGTCCATGTGGCAATGTGGATGATGGATATATATTTTTTTCTCCCTCTGCCACACGGTTATTCTTCTCTCCAGGTTTGCAGAGTGCAAAGCTATTAGTGGGTGGCAGGCCACTGAAGCTCCTTTTGAACCAGTACTCCTTTAGTATTCAGCCTCTTCTCTCCCACAGTGTTTTTCTTGTTCTCTAAGCATTTCCTCACATAAAATTGTATAAAAACTATAAATTCAGTTTTATTATAGCACCAAGACATAACCGAAGTCGTCTCAAGGCACTGTACAAAAACAGGCATAATTGATTAACGTTGTCTAAGAAGCCAGCAGATTGTATTGAATCTTCACTTTTTCTCAGTCTACCATCCTGAGCAAGCTCAAAGGCAGCTGTGGAAAAGAAAAACTTCCTTTAAAAGGAAGAAACTTTCAGCAGAACCAGGCTAAGGTTCAAATAAGGTATCAAGAGGACCGGAAGGAGAAACTACACAGAATGGCAGGTCCAGGTGAACTCTACTGGAGGAAAGGCAAATGTATAAATAAAAAACTAAATGTAAATAGTAAAGACAGCAGCAGTGAGGAAATGTAGTCAGTTTGTCCTCCAGTATTCTTAAACTTAAGATGGCATGACAACTCGACCCTAACTATAGGATTTATCAAAAAGGAAAGTCTTGGCCCAGTCTTTAAACTGGACAAGGTGTCAGCCTCATGGACAGAAACTGGAAGTTAGTTCCACAAGAGAGGAGCCTGATGACTGAAAGATCTTCCTACCATTCTGCTTTTGGAAACTCCAGGAACAGTGAGAAGGGGATAGCTCAGGAAACCAAAGCCGACCCTAACCATAGGATTTATCAAAAAGGCGTTCAATTCAGGATCAACTGGACTTTATTTGTAACAGAAAACGTTTCGACTTCTGTCCAGAAGTCTTTTTCAATTCATTTCAAAAAGACTTCTGGACAGAAGTCGATTTCTGTTGCAAATAAAGTCCAGTTGATCCTGAATTGAACGCCTTTTTGATTTATCATGTCCTGGATGACTGAGAATCTTCACCAGCATAGGATTTATCAAAACGGAAAGCTGGAAAACGGAAAGCTGGAAATGTGGAACAATAAGATCTGTAATTTAATATGGCACTAGGCGATTCAGCTTTGTTTTAAATGAAGCTGTGTAGGCAGAATATTTGAGATACATTTTCTGCAGGAATTGTTAAACTGGTGTGCTCAGCCTGGGAAAACTAATTTTAACAAATGTGTTGGAAGGTGTAACTTCTTGATGGTAACCTAACCTCCCCCAGCACTTGATCAAACATTTCCACCGTAAGTGCTTAAAGCTGGGGTCTGCGATATTTGAACACTCTGGGACTTAGAAATATTTTCAGCGCAGAAAAGCATTCTGCTCCCTCCTCTCAGAGCTATACTGTATATGGCTTTGAGGGGAGGTAGCAGAATGCCACAGTGCTCCGCTGAACTTGGGATCTGCTCCGCCCCCTGCTGTGTGTCTGCTCAGAGCCGCTGCGATATTCTGTGTTTATGGTAATAAAACCTTCTAATAAAATAAAATAAAACCATGGAGCGCTAGTCCTACAACACAAAATCCAGCAGAAATCATCAGAGGTTCACGAAACAACGTTTGGACATGATTTAATTCGCTCGTGACTTCCTCATGTCTCAGCGCTGGTCTGGAATGTCTGGAATGCTCCACCTCCTGTCTCTGCGCTCCGAAGTTCTGTGTTTATATGATAATATAACTGTTTAAAAAATATAATAAAAACACATCACTCATCCTACAACACAAAAACCAGAAGACATCAGCAGAAGTTCACGAAGCAACGTTGGACATGTTTTAATTCGCTCGTGAGTCGTGACAAATCCATTTCCTCGTCGGTGCAGGATGAAGCGATTACAGTACTTGACTTTTGGCAAAAAAACTAAAAAGTCCAGGGGCCTCATGTACAAAGACTTGCGTGGATTTCCTACTGAAAAGCGACGTACGGTCAAATCCAGAAAAGTGTGTACGCACAAAAAAATCCAGATGTATCAAACTGTGCGTACACCGGAATCCACGCACATTCCTTTTGTACATCACAACCAACGTGGAACTGAGCGCACGTGAGACACCTCCCCTGACACGCCTTCATTTACATATGTTAAACCGATGCAAATTACTTCCTGCATGTGTGAACAGGGTGTCCGCAGGGTCTTGAAAGTTATTAAAAGTTGATAAATCAATTTTGGGAAAATTAAGGGTCTTGAAAAGTATTAAAAAGTCTTGAAAGCGATTTGATGCAGTATTATTTTTTTGCTGTTATCCTAGCTTTAAATAATTTGACAGCAAAAAGTATGTATGACTAATATTTGTTTTCCTCACCGCAGAGGATTCGGAAACTGCTTCGCAGAAATTTAGAGTGTCAGGTTACAACAGCCTTTACGGCCAGGCTTATCTTGTGCGCATTCGCGGTTGCTTTATCTCCAAGTTGAGTCTGTGTGTTCGAGTAAGTTACAAAAATACCGTGAGAACAATGGGTAAATGCAAGTTTTCGGACTCCTGGTTGGAGATGCCTGATTTTCAAGAATGGCTGAGGCCTGTCGCCGAGAATAACCGCGAGGCTTATTGTACATTTTGTAAAAAAAAGATGAGCGTAGCCTGGATAGGCATAAACGCTGAAGCTGAGTTAGAAGAGCTGAAAAAAAAGAGAAAAGTTCTACAAGAGGTGTGTGATTCTCTGCAAAAAGATGCAGATCAGTTGGCAGAGCAGGCAGAGGGAAAGTCAGGTTCTTTAATGGCCCAACTGATCACCAAGTCCAATGTCTTGAGAAGGAGACGTAAAGAAAAACTCAGTGAGCTGGTGCAAACTGAAGAGTTGCTGGAATGCAAAGCAACTGCACTGAGGCACATGTAATGATTACTGTGTTTATTTCTTATTCTCCATTGTTCAACCAAGTTACTTTAAAATAGCTACGAGTCTTGTTGTAACAAAAAACAAAGTGACGATAAGATCTTGAATTTATTTTGGAAGGTCTTTAAAAAGTCTTGAAAAGGTATTGAAATTAACTTCAGTATTCCTGCATATACCCTGGTGAAGGACATGTTTGTTTGATCCCTGCGCGATCAGAAATCTTTTCTAGATTCAGGAAAATAATGAATTTAATATAATATGAGTGAGGAAAAAATCCTAAGTAAGAATAGTAATAAAATGTGTTCATCACGCAAAGAACGAGTGATTGTGTGTCGGTATTTGTGTGTGCGCGCACCCTGCTTTGGTGCGCAACGGCTCATCCATTCATTCTGAGTGAAAATATTAACTTTGCGCACGAGTTTATTACCATAATTACTGTAAACACAGAGGAACTTGGATGTTTGGTTGAACATAGATCTTTGTTTATTTAATAGATGACATGAAGAAACGGGTCTGTGCGTCTCAGTGGAGAGTTTTCATGACATGACGTGATGTCGGAGTCTACATCCACAGCCTTGTGCGCAATCTGTTTGTCTGTGAAGCTGTTACTCTCCTACAAGTTATATATGGTGTACTTTCACGTGTCATTTTGGAGAAATCTACAATAAACGCAGATTATGAATCACCTCCAACCTCCGTGTGAGGGTGCGCGCGCGCTCCAAAGCGCGACCACTCAGCCTTTAGAATCATATAGATGACATGAATCGGCTTTGTGTGGACTGGACAGCCCTGATCGGCCTGCAGCTCCCTCATAGCTCGGGAACAGTTTGATCGCTGCTTCTGCACGCGTTGTGCATGGTTCCTGCGTTGTGCTCGCGCAGTGCCAAAATGAAAAAGGATTATTCCTGAAAACGGCTGATAAGCCATATCATAGATCAGAAAATTATATCTGTTCATAAATAAATGATCTGCGTGTTACACTACGTATTATATCCTCCAGTAAGGCTGAATCCGTTCCTGTTGTATTTTTTGCACAACTTTGCGCGTCCTTTATTTGCGTCCATGTGGATGTAATAATTGTTATCATGTGTGTTTGGTGGGAATATTAATCATTTTCACATCATGAACAGTTAATAATAATAATATTAGTAATAATAATAATGATAATGAATTCAATTTATAACTGTTACGGCTGGCTCAGGCCGAACACATTAAATGGACAAAGGACACAAGAAGGCAGAATGTAAAAATAAAAAGCTTTATTGAAAACTGCCCGACTCCTCCCTCCAGGTGCGGAGTGCACCGTCTTCTGGCACAGGGCAACAAAAAGGGAGCAAAAATAGACAGACAAAAGTACAAATAAATGGTGGACAAGAGTGAGTCAGCCAAAAAGAATATAACGTCCCCAGCGTCGGCCCAACCCATAAAAACAGGGCCGTCGCAGCCTGTCTGGAGACGGACTACCTGACCAAAAGGGGACCCTAGGGGTAAAAGAAAAACGATATAACTGGACTACCGATCTCACTCTGTCATTAGGCAAACCAACAAAAACTCCAAACAGCTCCAAGCTCCAAACAGCTCCAAACAGCTCCAAGCTCCAAACAGCTGGTCACCTCTGGACCAGCCACACAACCTCCTGGTTAAACCAACTTAACCAAACCACACAGGTCAGTATCCCTGATCTCAATTATCATTAGCAGGATCCTAATGTCATCAATGCAGCCTTCAGCTACCCAGTGCACTAAGCACAACAAAAGTCAAATGATGAGCAAACATTCCTAAGTGCATCAAGCACAGTCAAACTCCACAAACAAATGAGCTGACACAAATGCAACTAGCAGTCAAGACCAAACATGAGCTAGTAGCCACTCTTTAAGTGCATCTAGCAGTCAAGACCAAACATGAGCTAGTAGTTACTCACCAAGAACCTTCTAAACAGAAGATCAGACTTCAAGACAGGGGCGGGCGGAGAACACCCCACAGTACCCAAACAGTACTCAAACAGTACCCAAACAGTACTCAAACAGCTCAGCAACAAAGCAACCAAACTCTGAGCTCACAACACTCCGCATTCAAGCACAGTCAACTTGAAGTATATATAGGCGTGGCTCTCAGGTGTTCCTGGCTGAACACACACAAGCCTGATCACAATCAGACTAATTAACCAACAAAAGCATGACTGCAGTCAACATGCCTAAAAACTATAGGTGTCAGCATTGGCAGCTTCCTCAGGATATGTAACACCTCCACCACCAGTGTTTTGTATGGGGGTGATGTGGATGTCAGGTGAAAACATCTCACATCTGCACATGCAAAATAAATAGGACCCTAGAGAGTAACAATGTAGCGGTTGCAACAGACAAACGGACTAAAAACATAATTAAAAACTAGTCCGCCTAACCGCTAACATAATCAATATCATGTTATCTTAAAATGTTTTAAAACCAAAAAGGCATCTCTGATCTGACATTAATTTGAAAAGCATTTGTTTTGTATAACAAACGCCATCATCATTTCTGATGAGGTCAGTCAGTGACGAAGAGAGTCGTAATTTCTTAGCAAACAGAGGGAAACTGTTCTCCTCCATCTCAGCACTGGACAGTGTTGGACAACTCTCTCCATTCAGCTGTAGCGACACCTTCTGGTCAACTGTAGCAGATCTGATTTCAGTTATTCTGAAAATATAGGAAATAGTGTCAGACAGTGAATTATGGTCAACATAAGAGTTCACTGTTGCACACCACACAGACTTAATAAAGTCATTTCCTGACTCATTTCCAGTTTCTTTTTGAGGCCATGGTCCCACATCATTCAGCAACAGTCTGCAGTCTGCAGTGGCTGAAAGGGAACACAAAGAAACAAGAGAACTTGACACACGTGTCTTGACAGTCAGGGGGGATCTGTCCTCTTTTTCTGCTCTGGACAGCATCCCTGTGTCAGTTTCAACAGCTCTGCTCTCAGCCGCACTGTAAGCACAGAGACCGTTAGACACAGAATCATGAAATGAGAGTTGTTCAGTTTTAAATAACAATAGAAAACTGTCACTCAAGTCAACATCATCTTTCACAACTCCTTTGTTTTCTGCAGGAGCTAAAAAAGAACACAATGAAACAGGTGGAATTGTTTCTTCTGGATCCTCAGTTAAGCTCACTGGGACTTCTTCTTCAGAGCTAAATAAAAAACATTCACTCAGGTCAATGTAATGTTCCTTCAGCTCATCAAAGTTTTTAAGATCCCCATCTTTAACTGGGATTAAGTCAGATTCATTTTCATGTTTAATTTCAAGTTCAGTTACATGAAAAAAGAAGAAACTGTCACCCAAGTTGACACATCCTCATTTTTCTCCTCCTCTGGACGATGTTCTTCTGGCGCCATCTCCTGTAGATGTGAGAGAGGCACACCTGCTTGAATGCAAGGCTCTGGTGTCACCTTTGGATGACACACAATGGGACACAAACGGTGATCTTCCCTTTGTGCAGTATGGAGCTCTCTCAATTCTAGAAGACGCTTCTTCTCATGTAGAGCGGCTAGAATACTTTGACTTTTGACTTCTTGTTCTTTTAAGAACAATTCATGTTTAAGTTGTAGCTCCCTTCGTGCGACCTCGAACTGTTGTGAAATAAGTTCTTTTTCTTTCCTCAATTGTTCTTCAAGCTCTTTTTTTCTTAAAGCAACTTCATTTTCATTTGAATGTCCATAATCAGGCATCACAACAACCCCAAGTTGAATTAATTCAGTCAGCAGTCCACCCTCAAACCAACCATCACGTTCGTATTCTCTAGTGTTGATTTTAAAATGGTTTGCTATACTCAACATCTGCTCTCTCGTGCAGTTTATATAGACATCAAACGTGGGCTGTTCAAGAAATCTCTTCAAATTGAACACCATGATGTGGACACAAACAGCTTTTAAGCTGTACCCCTCTTCAAATGACTTTCACTGTAAACAACAGCAAAAAAAATCCCAGCTGCATTTGAACGCAGCACAATCCAAAAACACACACACACAGCTGCGTGTTTCAGCTCAATCAGCAACTAGGAGCTGGTCCTGTCAGCTCCAGAGCTGGTCCTGTCAGCTCCAGAGAGAGTGCAAACTACAGCACACAGCTGTCAAAACACACCAAATGTAAAAAAGGAGCAATTATTTAACTGCGGTCCAAAAACACTTGGCTTCAAAAGACTTCACAACACTCTCAACATTTTAAGCAACCAACAGCAGGTTTAATTAATTAACCTAACAAGGATCACAACAGCTCAACAAGGACTCATAGACAATAGACTCATAGAAAATAGACAATGTCTCAAAGATCCAGACAAGGACTCAAAAAGGATTCAAAAATCCAGACAAGGGCTCAAAAGGATTCAAGATCCAGACAAGGAGCAAAAGGAGAAGAAGGATCCAAGATCCAGACAAGGAGTCAAAAAGGATTCAAGATCCCGGACGAGCCCCCAAAATATGTTACGGCTGGCTCAGGCCGAACACATTAAATGGACAAAGGACACAAGAAGGCAGAATGTAAAAATAAAAAGCTTTATTGAAAACTGCCCGACTCCTCCCTCCAGGTGCGGAGTGCACCGTCTTCTGGCACAGGGCAACAAAAAGGGAGCAAAAATAGACAGACAAAAGTACAAATAAATGGTGGACAAGAGTGAGTCAGCCAAAAAGAATATAACGTCCCCAGCGTCGGCCCAACCCATAAAAACAGGGCCGTCGCAGCCTGTCTGGAGACGGACTACCTGACCAAAAGGGGACCCTAGGGGTAAAAGAAAAACGATATAACTGGACTACCGATCTCACTCTGTCATTAGGCAAACCAACAAAAACTCCAAACAGCTCCAAGCTCCAAACAGCTCCAAACAGCTCCAAGCTCCAAACAGCTGGTCACCTCTGGACCAGCCACACAACCTCCTGGTTAAACCAACTTAACCAAACCACACAGGTCAGTATCCCTGATATCAATTATCATTAGCAGGATCCTAATGTCATCAATGCAGCCTTCAGCTACCCAGTGCACTAAGCACAACAAAAGTCAAATGATGAGCAAACATTCCTAAGTGCATCAAGCACAGTCAAACTCCACAAACAAATGAGCTGACACAAATGCAACTAGCAGTCAAGACCAAACATGAGCTAGTAGCCACTCTTTAAGTGCATCTAGCAGTCAAGACCAAACATGAGCTAGTAGTTACTCACCAAGAACCTTCTAAACAGAAGATCAGACTTCAAGACAGGCAGGGGCGGGCGGAGAACACCCCACAGTACCCAAACAGTACTCAAACAGTACCCAAACAGTACTCAAACAGCTCAGCAATAAAGCAACCAAACTCTGAGCTCACAACACTCCGCATTCAAGCACAGTCAACTTGAAGTATATATAGGCGTGGCTCTCAGGTGTTCCTGGCTGAACACACACAAGCCTGATCATAATCAGACTAATTAACCAACAAAACATGACTGCAGTCAACATGCCTAAAAACTATAGGTGTCAGCATTGGCAGCTTCCTCAGGATATGTAACAATAACGCACTTTTCATTAATGAAAATCTCAAAGTGCTACAAGGTGCAACAGAATTAAATGTCAATAAAACAAATAATAAAACAATTAAAATCAACAACAGTATCAGCTAAGATCAAAAGTAGAATCATGAGGAGTAGAGTATGCTCGGTTGAAAAGAAAGGTCTTCAAGCCGCTCTTAAAGTCAACCACAGACTGTGGGGCTTCAGTTTCTCTGAATCACCTGTAAGTGTCGCCAAAGGAACAAGAACCACAGAAACGTGCGTACGCGTGCTCTGGGAGCTTGCGTGGAAATGTACCTGGATGCGCACATATTCACGTTCAGTTCAGTTTTGATACATACGGGGTTTTGCGTGGATAGTGACGTAAGCAAGTTTTTTGTGCGCACGCACGGTTGATACATGAGGCCCCAGCTCTGGGATAAAGAAGGGATATTTAATACATTTTGTGTCACATAAAAAACAGTCCTGCATCGCTTTGCAATCCTTTGAATGAGAACGAGCTGCGGCTGGGACAGGTGGGGGCGTGGGTTGGGGCGTGACAAACAACTCTGTTTTGATTGGCTGTCAGTGTCCTGGTCACTCTTGTGTTTTCAGTGTTTTTATAAATGCTGATAGAGAAGCAAGGGGACTATAGTTTTTTTCAGAGATTACTTTGTCTAAAATCAGTCTGTCAGTAGATAGTGACAGAGTGAAGAAATATGTTAAAAATATATTGTTTGAAAAGTTAGACTACATTACAATCTTACATACCCCAGCTTTAAGACAAAAGGCACATTTTTAAATAAAAACTTGTCCTGAAGTTGTAACATGTTGGTCCTTGAAGCACGATCCAGCATGTTTTTGGAGGTTTCTGCCTCTATACACCTGATTTGACGGAGTTAAAAAGCTTCTGCAGGACTTTTAAGAGAACAGGGGTCCTCAAGGACCACTGTTTTGAAGTGACTACTTTATCATTTTTAATAGGGAATCCCATCTAGAAACGGGTATTTGTGATGAGGCAATTAACTGACTGGAATACGGGCCAGTTTTAAGAGGAAATCAAAAAATAATAATGAAGACCTGCCATATGCTATCCTATTGTGATGTATGGCTGCTTGTCATGGCTTTACAGTATTTACAGAAATCTGTGGTGTAAAGCTGGATTAGATTACTATAGGTCAAATCTATGGTGTTTTTAGCCTGGCCCTCGCCATTCCTATGCAGCTCCGCTCAATTCTCATTTCCCTCTAAGCGAAGTGAAGGACAAGGGTCTGGTTTTAACCAGGCTACGGTGTTTTGCACTGCAGCCTGAGCATATTTTGCCTTCATGTGTTGCATGCTTTAGTGGAATTTATACATCAAGTTTTCTGGGTACTTGAAAAGACATCTCATTCACATGTTTAATCTACCAAGTATTTGGTAAAACCTATATTGTGCTAAACGTATTTAAACTGGTATGATGACTGAAGTTAATGACTGAAGCCATAATTTTCTGACCCATTGAGCCATTTATCTGCAGCTGACTTAATAAATTCACAATGACTGCTTCATTGAGGACCAACTGTCAGCTCGAAGTAGGGGTCTGATAATTTGAATAAATAATTGCACACAGAGATGCAGATCAATTTGCTTGCTGTTTGCCACATCTGTTGCAAAACATAGATTAGAAGCCTCAAAGAAACTGAGTGGATGGGTATGTCTTCATCAAACGTCGGTATTGGTTTCCTTTTAATTTTACTGCACAGCTGTTCTGCAGGAGTTCACATTAATTTGTCTAATTTAGTACTGTATATGAGGTACTTCGGATTATTCATCAACAAACTCTTTTTGGTCATTGTCAACATCCAGCTGTTTTCTCTTAATTCCTTGAAACTCTTGTTTCGTATTTTGTGACTTACTTTTTTTTCTTCTTCCTGTTTTGGACCTGTAAATGTTCGCTTGAACTCAGTGCTTTGAATTAAATGTTTTCAAAGAGCAGCTGCAGTGAAAGCTGGATCCAAAAGAGGAACTGATGGTCTCTGGGGGGTTCTCATGGCTGTCTGAATGTTTGAAGGGTAGCCCACTCTGCAGAGGCAGCAGCAGAGAGCATAGACCTCCATTTTGTGGAGGCCACACCAACTGAAGCCCCCTGTTTTAAAATATATTTAAACATGAAACATAAACTGTCTTTTGCTTTTTAGATGTAAGATAAAAACATGATTGACAGGGCACAATTTCGAAGAGGCTTTTTGCCTCATGCACAAAATGTGGTACAGATGATTTTCTTTAGTGGATTTCTGCACATCAAGGAATTCCGTGTGCTTTTGTTGCACTGGACACTTAAATGTTTATTTTTTTTGTTTTTTTGCTTGTTACCTGATTCATGTGGACACTTCAAGCGTTGATGTAGCACAGATGGTTATAAAACCCTCCTGACACGTACACATGCACACCCAGAGGCAGAGCTAGGACTTTTAGTGACATGGGCTTGTTGTCGCCTCAAATGAATGGCAGCAGGTGCCGGCTGTTCCCAGGTCTGACCTGCAGGCTGCTGCGTGCTGCATCACAATGTGACTGTAGCGGCAGCTTGCTCCAACTCACCCCTCTGCCTTTTACTGTTCAGCTGTAACACCTTGCTGTCCCTTGGCGACCCTTCAGCACACTCATGCCGTGTGATTCACCTTACCTGTGGCCGGATGACTCTGTCCCTGCAGACAGAGCATCCATCACCTTCAGAGAAACTGAGCACGAAAAGAGGCATGGAAAGTAAAGCAGCGTTCTTTTAGTCATACACCCTGATGCTGTGGATGAGGACACATCTGAAACTATCGGCGTGGAAGAGAAGCAGAGTTTGTTTGAACTGGGAATTTTGAGAGCAGGGAAGATGGAACTAATGGTGGATCAGCAATTTTCTCCACAGGCCCTGTCCCTGAAGATCATGTTAAGTTCTGCAACATGACAAATTCTTTTAAGGAGCACAATTTGTAGTTCGTTAGGTGAATTGTTTTATTTTTATTTTTTTGTTAAATCACTTAAAGATGACTGTTGTTTGTTTGGATAGATTGTAAGAGGGGGCAGAAATAAGTTTTTTTTTTTTTCTTCTTCTTACTGCTACCCTTTTTATTTGTGTTGTATAGACATACTTTGTTATATGGTTTTGTGTTGTATTTTTTTTAAATGAATACAATTTTGGGAAATAAAATGCGCGAGTTGAGATTGATTTTTTTTTTTTTTTAAACGGTGGTTCTGTGAAAAGCTTTCGAATAATTGTCTTACCTGTTTTAGACACCTCTTTGAACAACGGTAGGAGAGTTTAATTCTGACCAGACTGAGCTAACATTAGTCAGAAGCAGTGTTGGGGTAGTTACCCAAAATAAGTAATTGGTTATACATTACTACACTATAGTTACTCAGTTCTGAAAGTAGCTTAGTTACATTACTTTCGGATTACTCGAATACCTGATATTTAACCTGTATTTTTTATCTATCAATAATGGCATTAGAGATCTTTTTGACACAAATTTTTAATGAAGGTGTAAAACAGCAGTGCTACATAACAAGCACAAAGCCGGAACAAAGAGAAATAACAATCTGGCCTCAAGATAGTTCCCCCATGTTGAGAGACTGTTTTGAGAGGACAAACTGGTCTGTTTTCAGAGAAGCAGCCACTGATGGTAGTTCAGTGGACATGGAACTGTACGCTTCCTCAGTCCTGGGTTACATCAGTACATGCTCTGAAAATGTATCCATAAAAAAATATGTGAAATCCTACCCGAACCGGAAACCCTGGTTAAATAAAGAAGTTCACGCCTTGCTAGCAGCCAGAGACACTGCATTCAAGTCAGGAGATAAAGTGGAACTGAGAAAGAGCAGGAATGAACTGAAGGATGGCATTAAGAAGGCCAAGGCCACGTATGCACAGAGGATCGAGGGACAGTTCACCTCACAAGACCCACGGAGCATGTGGAAGGGTATTAAATGCATAACAGATTACAAAGGCAAAAACAAACAATGCCCCAGGGACCCATCTCTGCCTGATGCCCTCAATAAGTTTTATGCACGTTTTGATGATCCAAACAGACCAGCTAGCACCAGACTCACCTCATCACCAGATGAAGAGCATCTCAGAGTGACCGCAGCAGAAGTGAGAGGCAGTCTCAGAAAGATTAATCCTCATAAAGCAACCGGACCAGACAACATCCCAGGGAAAGTTCTGAAGGAATGTGCGGACCAGCTCTGTGAGGTGCTGGCTGACATCTTCACCACCTCACTTGCACTGGAGTCAGTTCCCACCTGCCTGAAGACCGCGACCATCATCCCAGTCCCAAAGAGCTCCACAGTGACTGGTCTGAATGACTATAGACCAGTGGCCCTCACCCCGATAGTCGCTAAATGTTTTGAGAAACTGGTCATGTCCCACATCAAGGCAACCGTCAACATCAATGAGGACCCTCATCAATACGCATACCGTGAGAACCGATCAACAGAGGACGCCATTTCTTCCGTGGTCCACACTGCTCTCACCCACCTGGATCAGAAAGACTCATACGTGCGTCTGCTCTTTGTGGACTTCACATCTGCCTTCAACACCATGATCCCCCAAACTCTGATAGACAAACTATCTACACTTGGACTAAGCCCCTCTATTTGTAACTGGGTACTAGACTTCTTAACAGACAGACCACAGTCCGTGAAGATCCACAACTTCTCCTCCTCCACCATAACCCTCAGCACTGGCTCTCCTCAGGGATGTGTGCTGAGCCCCCTTCTGTTCACTCTGCTCACATATGATTGTACAGCCACACTTCCAGGCTGTCATATTGTTAAGTTTGCAGATGATACAGCGGTGGTGGGATGCATCACAAACAATGATGAGTCCAGCTACAGACAGGAGGTGGAACACCTGGAGAGCTGGTGCAAAGAGAATAATCTTCACATGAATGTGAAGAAGACAAAGGAGATGATTGTGGACTTCAGAAGGAACAAACACACCCATGCCCCACTGAAAATAGGTGGGTCTGCAGTGGAAGTGGTCTCCAGCTACAAATACTTGGGTGTACACATGAATGATAACCTCAGCTGGAGCAACAACACCACCAGCCTGATCAAGAAAGGTCATCAGAGACTCTACTTCCTCAGACGGCTGAGACGAGCTGGTCTGAGCAGCCCAGTCCTCACCTCCTTCTACAGGTGTGCAGTGGAGAGCATCCTGTGCTCCAGCATCAACGTGTGGCATGGAGGCTGCACAGTTGAAGAGAGGAAAGCTCTGCAGAGAGTGGTGAAGGCTGCACAGAAGTCTGTTGGAGTCAGTCTCCCCACCATCACAGACATTTACACCTCCAGATGCAGGAAAAGAGCCACCTGCATCATGAAAGACCTCACTCACCCAGCACACTCACTCTTTGCCCCACTCCCCTCAGGACGGAGGTTGAGGAGCATCAAGTGTAGAACCACTAGACTGAGGAACAGCTTCTACCCTGAGGCTGTTAGACTCATGAATAAATAAAAATAAAATAAAAAATAAACACTGCAAAATATCACATCATGCTGATGCTGATCTGTTTTCTTGTTGCTGTGTTCATCTGTGTTCATCTGTGACCATCTGCTCATACAAACTCATGTTCGTGCTGCTGTTTATTCCCACTATATTAGGCTTAGTGTATTACTAGTTAGGGCAGCACGGTGGCACAACTGGTAGAGCTGTTGCCTCTCAGCGAGAAGGTTGCCGGTTCAAATCCCGGTCCGGGGCCTTTCTGGGTGGAGTTTGCATGTTCTCCCCGTGCATGCGTGGGTTTCCTCCGGGTACTCTGGTTTCCTCCCACAGACCAAAAAACATGCTTGTTAGGCTGATTGGTGACTCTAAATTGACCCTAGGTGTGAGTGTGAGAGTGGATGGTTGTTTGGTGTGAGTGAGACAGGTCCCTCTTGTAAATGAGTCCCCGTGACTCAACGAGGCTAGCCTGTATAAATAAAGGTTGAATGAATGAATGAATTAGTTGATGTTTTTCTTAGTTAATTCTAGATGTTATTACTGTTTTTCTCTTTCATTTGTTGTTGGATGTAACTGGGACCTCGTGTACATAATCTCGTTTTCATCTCATGTACCACATGCGGTGCAAATGACAATAAAGACTCTCTGACTCTCTCTCTGACTCTGACGATGCATAATGTAAACATGCCATTCAAAAGGTATGACAATACAGGGACTCAATTGTTGAGATTGGCAACACTTCGTTTACTATGTATGCTGCTACAAGTTTGTTTACCTCAGCCTTTGTAGTGGTTGCCTGGCGGTGAAGTTCAAGCCGAGCCTGCTTACACGGTGTCGGCATCAAACTTGCTGCACCATCCCTCTGCGGCTCTTTAGCAACTAGCTTAGCGTTGGCGTGTTGTCTTTGTACGTGCTTGGAAAGATTTGACGTTGAGTTCGTAGCAGTAGACAATGTCTTGTGGCCCAGACATAGCTTGCACACAACTGTTATGTTCTTGTCCTTTCTCGCAACAAAAGAAAAATAATGTGCATACTGATGGGGATTTTAAACCCCTGTTACCTTAATAAAAACCACACAAGATAAACAAGATAATTGTGTTAACACAGACAATGAAACTTTGCAAAGGGGATAAGGCTTTTTAATGTACTTCTGAAACTTTGTTGGTCTCATAAACACATTCTTGCACAAATACGAATTGTGCTGGATATGACAAGCTATTTAAACAAGAAGGTGGAGTTGACAAGCTCTGACGTCTTACAGATAAAACAAACGAGTCATGGTTCTGATCCAACAGGAACATCTAATCCAAACATTGTCAAGGCTAAAAGACTTTGTCTTTTCTGTATCAAGGAGAAAAACAAACATGTTTGTACTATCAAATATAAGTGTTTGAAGGGAACAGAGAATATTTGATATAAGTGAGCTGGGTTAGAATTATTGTGTCAGAGTAATTAGTTTTAGATGATAAATGTTGAACATCTCCATCATCCCATCCTCTTATCATATAAACTGATTTCTACTTAATTGTGTGAGCGATATGGAAAACAACCCCGAGGCTGAATTCAAATTGGGGGTAAAAAACTCATATCGCCGCCCCGTTTCCTCCACAGTGGCGTCCCGACAACTCAGGATCATCTTTTTAGGATGGTTTGAGAGATTTTAAAGTTTTGGAGAACTCTGTACTGATGATTGTCATATTTCATGACTTATTTCAATGTTTGAGAGAAATAAAGATTTGAGGATAATTTTGCAGTGAGTATGGTCTCATTTCATGGCTTATGTCAAAGTTTTAAAATGAATAATCTATTTAGCAGGGATTAGTCTATTTAAAAACTAAAAGATTTTCCAAAGAAATAAAACTTTTAAGAAGAAACATATGTTTAAAAAAGGAACTAATCCATTTAATTTAATTTGTGTTAAACAAATAAAAGAAATAATCTATTTAATTGGTGTTAATTAACCCTTTTACACCTAAGTCTCAAATTTCCGCCTGGCATTTTTTACTTGTTTTTCACTAGAAAATAGGAAGAAAATGTCCTATGGCCCAGTGCTTCAGCACATTTTTCCAGAATATGTAGAACTTTCAATATCTGGCATTGTTTTACATTATACTTGATACTAAACCACTATTAAAACTGTTTAATATCACTAAAAAACAAAAATATATTTTAGTGATTTTATGCAAATAAAAATCTGCATTTGAACATGAAGTACAGATTTTGCATCACAAATTAACAATTTCAACACTATAGAACACATTTACAATGTTTTTTTTATTCCCACATATTTTTACAAACAAGAAACAGACTAACAATTCTAACTATTTACAGGCGATTTTTCCCCTCCCCCATTTCTTATTATTGTCCTGAGCCTTTGTTTGTATTCCCTGAAGCAGTTTCTCTCCAGCTGAGGCACAAGCCCACATCACAGGCCTCACACCTCCAGGCTGTGCTTTTCTTATTCAGTGCTTGCAGCGCCGCCTTCCCATGCTTGCTCTCTGAGACACATTGCCTGATCGTTGCTGCATGGGGCTGGAGATGGTCTACAGGTTCCTTTTTGTGGCTCATTTCGAAGAGGAACACCTAGGAGGTGTGCTGCCAGCTCTTCCTGGAATCTCTGGTCATCATCTTACTTCTCATAGTGACACACTGGTCCTTGTGTATCACGAATGAGTTGGTCACAGCAATGTGGTGTGTGGTGCTGTTGTATTGAGACTTTCATATATAGTGCACTTCTACACAGACAAAGTACAAACTGATGATTATAATATCTTATAGACTTGATAAACTATTCTAAAAACAACATAAAATAAAACTATAAATACATCCTATTATGTGTACCCAGTAAAAACTATTATCCACAAGTAACAAGCGAGCCTCATTCATTCAGAAATAAAATTCAAAAAGTTATTAGATCAAATGTTTTTTCAGCTTTTTCTTCAGAAGAACAAAAAGAAACTTCTCCAAATCATCTAGGAATCTCCTTATTGTCTTTTTATTCCTTGAAAAACATTAGTTTGACATAGTTTCTGCTGAATCTCTGCTCTGCTGCTCATGTTTGCCTGCTCACGCTGCATTCCGTTCTGCTGAAGACAAAAGCCTCGCTTTCCCCAGCGCTTGCAGCCGGGAGAGAGTGACTACCGTAATACCAGCAAAAACAGCCTAAAAGCGCACTCTTTTTTCTTTCAAACACCGTTTAAATTTTTCTGATAGCACGCAAACGGTTGCAGAGTTACGGCAATGTAAAAATAGCTTGTGAAAACGTATCGCCGACGATACCTTCGGTTTAAACAAATAAAAAAAACAAATCTATTTAATTGGTGTTAAACAAATAAAAATAACTAATCTATTTAATTTGTTTCAAACAAATAAAAATAACTAATCTATCTAAGTTGTGTTAAACAATTAAATAGAACTAATACACTTTCAAAGATGTGGGAAATAATTTTCAAACACACAACAAAATAGCCCTTTATGGGCACAAAAATAAAATAAGTTTTCAGTTGGTTTGAAATTTCTTTGATATTAACTAATGCTCAGGAAAGCGAAAACAACGGTCTTGAATTTAAAAAATGAAATAGATCAACCATTCTTCATATTATCCATC
>JBBPBX010056293.1:0-12761 GCA_038048925.1 Garcialebias charrua
TATATATATATATATATATATATATCAGAGGTGGGT
The DNA here is from genome assembly GCA_038048925.1 of Garcialebias charrua. NCBI lineage: Eukaryota > Metazoa > Chordata > Actinopteri > Cyprinodontiformes > Rivulidae > Garcialebias > Garcialebias charrua. The sequence continues at coordinate 37 of JBBPBX010056293.1, forward strand.
AGGAACGCGTTACATTTACTCCGTTACATTTACTTAAGTAACTTTTTGAGAAAATTGTACTTGTGAGAGTAGTTTAAATGTGAAAGACTTATACTTTTACTTGAGTAAATTTTAGGGGAGGAAACCGCAACTTTTACTCCGTTACTATGGGCTTTCTGCCGATCGCTACCGTTACTTTTTGTTTAAAATATATAAAAACATTTGCGGCAAATTTATTGCGTTACTTATTGTCACCTGACATGTAACCAATCAAGTGAAGCCAACCAGTCACGTGACCACAACAAACTCTCCACGCAGCCGGCGCAGGCCAGTGACGTTGAGATTCTGGACTCGGTTGAAGAGAGAAACATACGGACGGTTCCTGAAAGAATGGCGACAGAAGCTGGCGAAGAGAAGTAAGAGCACCCCTGGCCTCACGAGCAATGTTCACCTTTCAGTCGTCTAAAAAGAATAGTTACATCATGCGCTGTCAGCTGTGTCTGCCAAAACTTGTAGATGTTTCAGCCTACATGAACTCGACGTCAAATTTGAGAAAACACGTTGCGGTAAGTTTGCCTTTATTTTTTTTTTTTTTGTGTAATGATGTCAGCTCTATTTCAACAGCCTGCATAACTTTAAAACTGTGTATGACGTGACTATTGAATGTTACGTGGTGTGTTACTAAAAACGTGTTCACACTCTTGTGTGAGCACACATGAGCAAAATGCTAATGTAGCTAAAAACAAATGGTTTGCTACATAATGGGACGGCTGGTGGAAGATGTAGCTACACATGCTGACAGTCCCCTCAGATTTTTAAAGTCACAAACCTCCAATAAGTGTCTTGGAACACAATTTGTTAAGTGTCCTTGGGTGTCCTGAAAGGCGCTTTTAAATAAAATGATTATTATTATTACAGTTGATTCATACAGGCCTAGTAGGAAACAAACCAAAATACATAAAACGTCACAGTATTATACTATTTGTCTAAAAAAATGTTCAATACAGAAACAACTGGACTTAATTTGTAACAGAAGACGTTTCGCTCTTCATCCGAGGAGCTTTCTCAATTCAATTCAAAACCAGTTTTTATCAGTTACATCAAATAGCCAAAGCAAAATCTTACATTCCAAAATGGATCGGGTTTTAAGCATCCTGGAACAATCTGTTCATTGATATTCAGCCAGAAGATAGCTATTCGCACATAAAAAGAAGACGATCAACCTAATTATTGTTGACATGCTGCTGTTGTTATGCTGCTCACAGAGGGCTGAGTGATGCAATAACAGCATTGTATGTGTGTGATATCTCGATCAAGAGTATGTAAGATTAATAATAATAATAATAATAAACTTTATTTGTATAGCACCTTCCTACAATGCCTTGCATTGACCAAGGTGCTTAACAGGACAGAAAATATAAAAACCGGTACAATAAATCAGTGAAAATAAAAAATAAAAACAGCAGCAATAAATGGAGGCAATGGAAATAAAAATGCTACATACTAAAATACCAAAAGTAATAAAAGTTACACACTGAAAGCTTTTTTGAACAAGTGGGTCTTCAGTCTGGTTTTGAACAGTCAGATGGCACGCAGCTCAAGGGGGAGGCTGTTCCAGGCTTTTGGGCCGGCAACAGAAAAGGACCGGTCTCCCCATTGTTTGTACCTTGAGAATGTCAAGAGCCACTCAGCTCCTGTTGAATAGCAAGCAGCCATCAGTGGGCTGATGTCCTCTGTTTATCAAGTGAATAGCTAGTTTTCTGGAAGTCAGCTAACTGGTTAAACTACTTTTTTACTGAGTTTTTGCAGCTCCTCAGACGAAATGTTTCAACAAAGAAGAATCTGTTCAGAAGACCTGACATCCTTGTTAGATTTGTTTGACCTGAATTATTGAGCAGCATCAGGACATAAACTGTTCATGATGCTCCTGATTTAAAAAGGCTTCTTCTTGTAACTTTTCAGGGGAAAAAAGTATATTTGAATTTGTTGTTATCCAGTTATGATTGCGGTTTTGGGCTTGAAAGTATCTTTTTCTCTCTCTCTCTAAAATAAACTAAAAACATTTTTGCCCTGGCAAACTGCTTTGGTTTCATATTTGAACATTACAGTACAAACTAAAATAAACAACAAGGGTTAATTGTATTTAAGTTACTTTATTTAGTAACGTATTATTAAGTCTCAAACATATACAGTATACTGTATATAACAAACAAAGCTTTTTGTTTTGTTTTTTGAATGTCCAGAGGACCAGCTTTTTTAAATCATTATTATTAACTCAATGCTTTGGCATGTCTTTGAAAATGTAATAGGTTTATCTGAAATGTTTGATGTGTGGATTATATATTCTTATTCTGTTTTATTTATTTATTTGTGAACAGAGGATCCACTCGAACAGCTTGATGAAATACACTGAGTTGGTAGATTCCAACAAGAAGCGAAAATCCTCCTCCTCTGATGAGCCACCGATGAAGAGTGTGAGAATCTTCTGTGCACATGGGCTTCCTCCTGCCAACACTACACCAGTTGCAAGACAAGGAAGAAGCTTGTCTCATCTTGCAAAGTGTGTGCACCTCTCATCGATGCCCTGCTGGATGGGATCTTAAAATCTGGTAAATATAAAAACATCAGTGTGTGTGTGTGCACATAACAAAACATTACATACACATGCTGCATAAGTGTAGTAATTCTTTGCAAAAATGTTTTTAAAGGTCTCAACTACATCAAGGATGACTTGGACACTAACACTGATGATGACAACAGCACAAACAGCAGCCACTCTGATGAAGAAGACTTCTTTGGATCCATTAAGACCAGAAAATCAGGAGAGCTGGAGAGGTATCTTTCATGTCCATCTACTGGAGGTATGGATCTGTTACACTCTTTTCCTCAAATCAAGCGGTTGTCACTCAAAGTCAACACAAGTCTTCCAGCACCTGCAGCTTGTGAGAGACTCTTTAGTCATGCAGGACTCCTTTTAACTGCTAAGAGATCACAGCTTCACTGCAAAAACCTTGAGAGCCAGCTACTCTTAAAGCTTAACAGTCACATTATTGAATAATGTTTCACTGAGTTTATGCTGTCAGTTGTTCTACTGATTAAGTTCAGGAATACACAGTCCTTTGCCTGATGTGTAGGACTGTGTTTCAGTTTATACTTAAACAGTTAGTTCTGTTTATAGGATGTCAAAATGTAAGAAAATGAGTTCCAACTGGTAGAAACAAAGTTTTGCAGAAAGTCGTTTATTAATACAGTATTTAGCTGAATTATTTTGGATACAGTTGCCTTTGTGTTTTTTATTTATTTTTATTTATAACAATGTAAAAGATAAGTGGTTTATTTCTAAATCCTTTTGCCTTTGTGTTTTTATTTATAACAATGTATATTCAGTCTCATTAAAAGTTATGTTTCCTTGTAAATCCATTTGCATGTTATAATTTAATGACACGAGATGGTACTCCGCAGTTACTCACTACTTGAGTAGGTTATAATCAAAGTACTTTTTTACTTTTACTCAAGTAAATTTTTGGATGCCTACTCACTACTTTTACTTGAGTAATATTTGGTTCAAGTAACAATACTTTTACTTGAGTAAAAATTTTGAATACTCTACCCACCTCTGACTGTGGGGTAGTAGTGTATGGCAATCCACAGGCAATATGTGTCCTTGCTTTCTTAATATGGCCAATAAACCATTAAGTGCTCTGTGTGTCAATGCGTGTTCTAAGGCCCATTACTGTACTGTAATGTAGTTCACTTCGCCTATCCTAACACAGTACCCTACATAAATATCAAAAAAACACATACAGTACATTTAGAGACAATTTAGAGACAATTACAGTAAATCAAAAAATAAAATGTCTTACTTTGAGCTGGTCAAGCCTGTCTCCGTCTGTTTGCATGTTAGCTCTTGCAGGTCCGAGTTCTGCAGCTTCGTGCTGCTCCACGCGGTCCAAACTGTTTACAAGAAGGACTGTTAGCATGTTAACTCCATACATAATGAAGGGAAAAAGAGTGAATAACTTACTGCGCCGTTTCTTCGCTGTGTCCATCCAAAAGGCCGCACCTCGTTAGCATTTTAGCTCCGCTATTAGCTGCGTTTGTTAGCATTAGCACCTCCAAAAGGCATCCGCAGCTGTTTCTTGTTCTCTGCGTTTTAGCATGATAGATCGGTGTCCATCCAAAAGACCGCGCCTCGTTAGCATTTTAGCTCCGCTATTAGCTGCGTTTGTTAGCATTAGCACCTCCAAAAGGCATCCGCAGCTGTTTCTTGTTCTCTGCGTTTTAGCATGATAGATCGGTGTCCATCCAACATCTGAGCTGCCAGTCGGACATTGATGCGAGCTCCCGGCCGCCGCCTGTCGGCTCCGTGCCCCCGGTGGGGCCTTAGCATCTACCCGTTCATGCTACAGCAAGGCCTGTTATTAGCATGTTAGCTCGTTGCTACTCCGGTCCGGCTCGCTGACGCTGTCTGCTGCTTCACAAGGTCAACAGCGTCGTTTTCATTCGCCCATCCGTCCCTCAGCACAACCGCCGTTCATCTACATCTCATGTATCCGTGCGCAGGAACCTCGGACACGGTCCGACTGTCGAAGCTGGAGAGCAACCGAAGCTAACCAAAACATGGCGGCACTGCCGAAAACTGACTGCTGCCGGAAACTGGCGGAAACTGTGGGAAACTGCCGGAAACTCTATCTGTTTTTTTTTTATATAAATAATGTCCAAACATAACAAAATAAAATTTGGCACACCTAAAACAATTAAAAGTAAAATTGAATTTATACATGAGTTTGTAATAATTGATGTGAACATGTATGATTTGGAAATGTAATTATCAATACAGAACAAGGAGCTTCATTGATCACGTTGACTATCATCATTACATTTTAACACATTTACTATGTAAAAATTAATTTGAACTCAAGGTGGTGTGAAACATGAATAAAGTTTAGATTTTTTTACTATTATTTTTTTAATTTGAGCTAAGTTTGTGTGTGCTTTTACTGGTAATGTATACCCATAGTAATTCACAGCCCAGGTCCAGGTTGAGAAATGCGTTTAAGACAATAAAAGTGCACTGTGTACTCAAGACCATGTTTATTGTTGTGTTTATTAATATATTGTATATTTATTAGGGCTTGAGGAAGTGCTAAATAATCCATAGTTATACCTTTGGCGTCTCCCTACAACACACGTTTTCTATAGGGGAAAGGAAGCTGCAGTGACCACTTTCAATTTAATTTCATATTTTTATTAATTATGATGTGTTCGGAACTCCGAATTGTCGTAAGTCGTGGGCGTCGAGGACCACCTGTATTTTCAATGCCTCGTAGCTCATCTTCACTGTCAGAATAACGTAGAAGTAGATGTCTCTTTAGCGTTTTCGCCATGCTCTCATTCTTAAAGCCATCACAATTCTGTTGTGCTTCTGAAAGATGGAAACATTTTTTCACTGTCACACTTTATACAGACAAGTGAGCAGTGTCTATTGGAAAATATGGTAATTCCACAGTGCAGAAGTTGGCCAGATGTTCTCTAATCAGAACTGAACTGAGCTTTTATGTCAACCATCCACTTTCCCACTGGCTTTCACAAAGCTATATATGCAACTCAGATAGTTACACCATGTATGTACTGTGTATATACAATGTCCACTGTCCAGCTCGACTGTATGTCGGCTACTGAACACACATTACTGTAAATGATTAAATGTAATCTGCATGTGAGCATGGAATTAATTTTAGGTTTATGGATTGATGAGGAATTATTTTATTTAGGTAACAAATGAGGTTACACGTCTGAAAAAACTTTACATTTATTGTTATGTGAAGAATTTTGCAATGCCTGTTATCAACATACAGTATATGTATTCATACACATATAATGTATATGAACCTTTTCAAAACAATCATTTAGGGGTTAAAAAAATCTGTATTATGAACTGGGGTTATGTGAAAAGACTACCGGTACTAAGTATTGTCATTTATTCTAAAATATAATGTGCAATTTATGTAATATGTTGATGGGGAGGCCGTGTCGTAGTGGTAATTGCAGTCGTCCCCCGATCGGAAGGTTGGAGGTTCGAATCCCGGTTCCCCACACCATGTGTCGTTGTGTCCCTGGGCAAGACACTTAACCCCAAGTTGCTCCCGGTAGGACTGGAAGGCGCCTTGCATGGCAGTCTACCGCTACTGGTGTATGAATGTGTGTATGAATGGGTGGATGGTTGGTATTGTAAAGCGCTTTGGGGTCCCTCATATGGGGCTGGAAAGTGCTATATAAATAAGCTCCATTTACTATTTAAGTTCCATTTGATTGTGTGCGGAATTAAAAGTATTGCTACAAAATAATGGAATACGTTGTCATTTTATGTATGCAAGATTAAATACTTCCATTAAATTATTATATTTTACAAAATTACTAAAGTTGGCCCAAAATTTAGTTGTCAGTATGTGTTAAAATTGTGTTTTTGTTAACGTGTGTTTACCCAGTGATTTTAATTTTGGATTGGGTTGCAGTCTATGTATGTCTCACATTTGTGACATCAGTACCTGTACATTTTCTATAGTACTTAAGTATTTTTGTTTCATGGGTGATTGCCCTACTCATATAAGTTTAATAGTACATTTTCCTACTAAGGATATTGTATGTGAAATTACTGTCATATATTGTTCTTATAAGTATACAAATTATATATGTTTCATTTTATACAAATTTACTAAGGATCTTATACCTGGTTTCAATGCATTATACAAAAAATATAAGTTTCAAACAGAACATATAAAAACTTTATAAAATTTATATATATCTTTTCCGTATGGGGTCTTTCAGGTTCCTCATGTTCTATTGTGTGACTGGTACTCGCCACTGGGTCATCTGTGCCTGGTTCATGATCAGGAACATTTTCTGATTTAACATCTAGAATTTTGCTTGCTCTGGGAGTAACTCTAATCAGATCATCATCATCTAAAGTTACATCTGTCTCACTTTTCCCTTTTGATACAAATTCCACAAGCCTGTGTTTATGTATTTTTCTGCTGTTTGGATAATAAACCGTATAGGCTGGACTATTCTTGTCATATCCTATGAAAATGCTTTTTTCACATCTTGAATCCAGCTTTCCTTTCAACTGTTTGTAAGTATAACAAACACATCCAAACTTTTGCATCCTAGAAATGTTAGGCTGATTGCCTGTCAACATGAAGTAGGGTGTTTCCTTTGTGCGGTTATTAAAGCATCTGTTTCTCACTACAGCAGCTGTCTGAACTGCATAAGGCCATAACATTTTTGGTAACTCACCATCCAGTAACATACATTTAGCCATGTCAAATAAAGTTCTCCAGTTTCGTTCTGCTGTACCATTTTGATGTGGAGAATATGGTGCTGAGGTCTCGTGGCTGATACCATTTCTGCTCATTAATGCCTGGTACTCTTTTCCTGTAAATTCAATGCCATTGTCTGACCTCATACATTTAATATTTCCATGTGAAGCCATGTCGGCAATAAACTTTTCAGTAGCTTTCACCTGATGAGTTCACCTGATGATTTCATTCAATGTCAATCTTAAATTTTCCTCAGAGAAACCTCAACGCACTCTTTCCTTCCGTAATATCAAGAATATTATAGAATAAGAACTTTAATAAAAAATTAAAAAATCAACCATGACACTCTTTTATCTCATAGTAATAATACCTTCTTCACCTTTAATTCTTCTAACCCAGATGATCTTGTCACATTCTACAACAGCTTCACCAACAGCCTTAACTCTGTTGCTCCTTTGAAAACCCAGTCTGTTTCCTTCTCCAACTCTGCACCCTGGTTCACTCCAGAACTCTGTTCCCTGAACCAAAGGTCGGCGCCTAGAGCGTCTCTATAAAAAATCCGGTCTCACAATTCACAAGGAACTTTATGCAAACCACCTCATCCATTACAAGAACAGTATTTTTCAAGCCAAATCCAGCTACTTCTCTGACATCATCAGTTCCAGTGTTGGCAATTCAAAGACAATGGCCCTCATTCACGAAAATGTTCGTATTTTTATCCTAAATTTCTCCTACTTTTGTTCGTACGAAGCGTTCGTATGAACATGCCACGTCAGATTCAACAAAGTCTTCTATCCTCAGGAAAAGTGTGTAAATGGCTGCGTAAATTTAATGAATCCCACCTGTTCTATCAACCTGTGCGTGCACGCGGAGAGGTCATTTACATAATTCCCACCCCTCAAAACACCATATAAGGCTACAAATAAAGTCCAGTTGATCCTGAATTGAACGCCTTTTTGATTTATCATGTCCTGGATGACTGAGAATCTTCACCAGCACATATAAGGCTACGTTTCCTGCCTTGGAGGCAAAACGTGTTCGTGCATAAAATGACAGCGAAATGTAAAAAAGAACTCTACCGGTGCGGAGATTGAAGTCCTGCTCTCTGAGATCAAGAAAAGAAAATCTGTCCTTATTAGCAGCGTCACTCATGGGAGTAAATAACCAACTAAAGCCAAAGAATGTTTGTTTGTAAGAATTGTGAACCTTAAAATATACACGCGAGCTGGTGGCTAAATGGGTAAAACATTGCACTGCTTATCGAGACCTCGTGGGTTCGAGTCCCACGAGGTATGACTATTATTTTTTTTTGTCCTTCTTTCTTTAGATCATTTATTCATTCCAGATTAAAAAGACTTTATGCTTCATTTCTTGTTGTATTGTAAATAGTTTTCTTGTGTTTTTTAAACCTGGAATGAAATAAAAGGAGAGAAAAAAACGTTGTCCCATGTGGGACTCGAACCCATAAAGTTCAGCATTGCGACGCAACGCTTTACTGATTGAGCTGTCCGAGACTTATGACTGCGACAGGAGGAGGTCAATGTAAAGTCTGCGTTACCGAAGTCTGCGTTACCGAGACAAATTAAACTTAAATTAATTCATAATTTAAGTTGGTTTCAGTTTGAGATCTTCATATTGATATTGTAGTGTTAGAAAACGGCATTGATAACAAATTGATTTTAATTTAAATACTTTAATCCGTTAGTCATTATTACATTTAAAATTATAATTCGACTTCAAACAGAACCTATTGTCAAGAACAATTGTGGTGCGTGACTTTTTTAAACTCTAAATATTTTCTAAATAACGAAATATGAAGTTATTAGTGGAGAAATTCCGTCTGGATGACAGCAGACTGACGCTCCTAAAATATACGACAGGTCCGGACCACTCGTAAATTTTGTTCGTATCTGAAAAAAATCGTAGGATACGAAAACATTGTTGAATGCCACAAATGATCCTAAATCACTCGTACGCACAGTTTAAGAACAAATCTGTGCGTACGAACGGTTCGTGAATGAGGGCCATTCTTCTCTCTCCTTCACCGTTCTGTCTCATCTCCTAACTCTCTACCCTCTCACATGGTTTCCACAGAATTTTGCAACTCACTGATGTCATATTTCAATGAAAAGATTATTTCAATTCATAAACACCTTGGACCAAATACTGCCCCCAGCATCTATGTTGAACTCCCCCCTCCCTCCCTCCCTTTCTCTGTCTTCTCCCTCCCCTCTGCTGATGACATTGCTGACATTATCAGCAAGTCCAAGTCCTCATCCTGTCAACTTGACCCATTTCCCACAGTTCTTGTTAAATCCTGTCTCCCGTCTCTGCTCCCTATCATCACTAATATCCACTCCTCCCTAACCTCTGGCATTGTTCCCACAGCCTTCAAATCTGCTGCCATCACCCCCATCATCAAGAAACCAGGTCTTGACTTTACCAACTTCAGTAATCTTCGTCCGATCTCCAATCTGCCATTCATCTCCAAGATTCTTGAAAAAACTGTTGCTAGTCAACTTCACTCACACCTGTCCAACAACAACATTTATGAAGAGTTTCAATCTGGTTTTCGCCCCCACCATAGCACCGAAACAGCTCTAGTAAAAATTACTAACAACCTTCTTCTTGCTGCTGACTCTGGTCTTCTGTCCATCCTCATTCTTCTTGATCTAAGTTCTGCCTTCGACACCATCTGTCATTCTATCCTCCTCAACAGACTAACCTCCATTGGCATCTCAGGTACCCCGTTAGACTGGTTCAACTCCTATCTCTCTGACCGCACTCAATTCATTCAGATTAAATCCTTCCGTTCCCAGTCCTCCCCGTCTCCACGGGTGTCCCCCAAGGCTCTGTCCTCGGACCCCTCCTCTTCATCATTTACCTCCTTCCTCTAGGTCACACCTTCCGGAAATACGGCGTCCATTTCCACTGTTATGCTGATGACACACAGGTTTACTTGTCAACAAAACCAAACTCCACCCACCCTCCATCCTCACTGACTGTCTCATTGAGCTAAATCACTGGTTTTCTAACTAAATTTCCTTCAACTAAACAGTAACAAAACAGAAATCATTCTTGTTGGTACCAAAAACTTTATTTCAAAATCAGAACATCTTCTCGTCCCCCTTAACAACTCTCTGCTGTCCCCCCTGCCCTCATGTCAAGAGTCTCTGTGTCATCCTCGACACCACTCTCTCCTTCACTTCACACATCAACAATGTTACTCGGTCTGCCTATTTCCACCTCTGAAATATTAACCGTCTCCGTCCTTCTCTCATACTGCGCTCCACAGCCATCCTGGTGCACAGTCTTGTGACTTCCCGTATCGATTACTGCAACTCCCTTCTCTATGGCCTCCCTAACAAATCTCTCCACAAGCTACAGATGGTCCAGAACTCAGCTGCCCGTGTCATCACTCAAACCTCCTTCTATAACCACATCACTCCTGTCCTGCAGCAGCTCCACTGGCTCCCGGTTAAATCACGCATTATCTTCAAAATTCTACATCTCACGTTCAAAGTTATCCACAACCTTGACCCTCCTTATCTATCTGAACTCCTCCAAATCTCCATCCCATCTCGCTCTCTCAGATCTTCCTCTTCGCTACATCTCCATGTACCTGTTTTTGATTTTATCCTGTTATTGACTTTATCCATCTACCTTATAATGTTTTGCTAGTTTTTGATACTTTGTTTAAAAAATTAAAATAATCTGTATTTCTCTCTTGTGTTTTTCTATTGTTTATTGTTTAAGGAAATTCTACCATTGCTGTTCATCATTCTTTAGTTTGTAGCAGGTCGCTCTTGTAAATGAGTCCACGAGGCTCAATGAGATTTACCTGACTAAATAAAGGTTGAATGAATGAAAAAAAAGTACCCTCTGCCCGCTTCTCCACCATGGGGAGCAGGGCCTTCACCTGCTCTGCCCCTCACCTCTGGAACGCTCTACCACCAGACCTTCGAAACACCACCTCCCTTTCTCTGTTCAAGACTGCTCCGAAAACACATCTCTTTAGACTCACTTATCATTAACTTTACTAAATGTATTTTATATTATTTTTATATTATTTCTTTTTTTTCGATATTTCAATTTGTTCCTACTGATGTTTCAACTGTGTTTGTTTTGTTTCTTGCTGTGAAGTGTCCTTGGGTGTCCTGAAAGGCGTTTTAAATAAAATTATTACTATTATTATTATTTCTGAGGTGAGGTGTTCTCCTACACGGGTTATGAATCGGCATAAACCACCCATTTCGTTCTGGTTCCAAATTCTTTCGGATCGAGCTGAATAAACCAAAAATAATCTTAATGGGGCGTTTACATGACGCATTTTTATTCGGAATGGCTGTTTAATCCGATTACTTATGTCCATGCAAACATAGCTAATGAGCAGTGGTGAGAAGAAAATGAAAGCACAGTTTGATAATCTATTTTGAATTTTATTCATGAGTCAAAACATGCAGCTTTATTTTGAAAATGAAAAGCATTTCTATTAATCCATTTTAATTTGAAAATTGAGATGCATTCGCTTCCATAAATTTCAGTTTCAAGTCTGTGGTAAATGCACAAACCGAAGAGAAATGAATAAATTTGGATTGAAGGTGGAGATGATCTTCTGGAAGCCTTCATCTTCCACCACGGACATTGACTGCATGTCTGTGATGATCATATTTAAAATGCTGTTTGTGAACTCAGCTGTTTGGACAACTGAACATCCTGGAGCCCTTTGTACAAAGCTGTCCAATGTTTGACTTCCATTTACTGAAAAGAAGTATAAAATGATTTGTTTGTTTATTGTAATGCCTTAATATATACATTTCAAGTGTACTTCATTGGATATTCTAAATTTATTGAATATTGTTATGGGGTAATCTACAATTCCTGATGACCCTGCTGCATAATACTGTAAGTAATCTATTTTTATTTATTTATGCATTTTAAGCTTTTTATCCAAGTGTGAGGTTTGAGGATGTTTTAATTAAAACCCTCTGTCACTGAATTATTTTTAGCCATCACAGAAAAATTGAAATGCTGTAAAATGTTTATGGATTAGAAAACTGAATGGAATATTTATGATAGAAATTGAATAAGATAGATAATGTAAAAGTTTGAGTTTGCACATTGAGTTCTGAAGACTGTATTATTATTTAGTCTTGATGGCTTAGCTAAAAACAAATATGACAGAATCAGAATAAACTTTATTATCATTGCACTGTGTTTCATGCCCTGGGCATTGCTTAGATGAGAAAAGGGGCAGAAAACACGAGGATAGACGGTATAAAAAAAGATCTCTCGCACCTTGCCCTAGACAGGGCACGGTTTGAGGCATCAAAAAATCTACCACAACAAAGCAACATAAATAGACTTGATACATAAAGGCCGGTGAAGAAATTGATTTGTTAAGGGAAGGTTGCAGTATAGTCCAGA
>JBBPBX010056294.1:0-22815 GCA_038048925.1 Garcialebias charrua
TTGTTGATTTAAAGAAAGCTTTCGATACTATCGATCATGATATTCTCATTGACAAATTGAGTAATATCAGAGGACTAGCATTGCAGTGGGTATCCAGTTATTTGAAAAATAGAAAACAATTTGTGCAGATAAATGATGTAAGATCCGACCTCTGCAATATTACCTGTGGAGTCCCTCAGGGTTCTGTACTTGGCCCAAAACTGTTTATTCTATATGTAAATCTTGTTTTTTTCTTTTGGCCTCAATGTTGATCATGTTCGTGTGAAGGACATATTATTCAGTGATCATAGTTGCATATATTTTAATGTGTCCTTCAGCCCTGACCCTGCTCCTCCTAGCCGTTTGATCCAAAGAAGGATCATAACTGAGCACACAGCTGAAACTTTTATCTCTCATTTTGATCCCTCCACCTTAGTTTGTAATTCTTTGGATGTGGACTTAGCAGTTTCTGGCTTTAACATTTACTGCAATGACATTTTGAATTTAGTTGCACCATTAAAGCAGAACACTGTTCATCGTACAAGCTCTCCTTGGATTAACAAGGAAATCATGACATTGAGGAGAGAATGCAGGAAAACTGAACGTTTATGGAAACGTACTGATCTGTTGGTTCACAGGCTTCACCTTAAAGACTTAATTAGTTCGTTAAATGAGATGATCAAAAATGCAAGATTAAATTATTTTGCTGATCTCATCAAATCAAAAGGAAGAAATTCAAAAATCTTATTTGACACTATTAAGAACATTGTTTCTCCATTGTGCTCATTTCAAAGTGCTTTTACACATGCTGATTGTAATCAGTTTTTAAATTTTTTACGGACAAAGTTGCAAATATTAGAGCTAGTATCTCTCCGTCACTTGCTAACCACCTGGACCCACAACCTTTGACTTCAAATACATGGTCCTCTTTTAGTACAGTAACCATTAATGATATCAATGATCTTTTGAAACAAATGAAATTGTCTTCGAGTCCACTGGATATAGTACCAACATCTCTTTTTAAAGATATTTTTAATTGTATTGGTCCAAGTGTAGTCAGCTTGATAAATTTATCCCTATGTTCTGGATCTGTACCTAAATGCTTTAAGACTGCTGCAGTTTGTCCTCTGCTAAAAAAGCCTAACCTGGATTCCTCTCTGCCTGAAAACTACAGACCTATCTCTAAACTTCCATTCATGTCAAAGATCCTTGAGAAGGTTGTAGCACAACAATTGAACTTTTTTATGGAGGAAAATGAACTTATGGACAATTTCCAATCAGGTTTTCGTAGACTGCATTCCACAGAAACAGCATTATTAAAAGTGTCCAGTGATGTGTTGATGGCAGCTGATTCTGGACATTACACTGTGTTTGTTGCCCTGGATCTGTCTTCAGCTTTTGATACTGTGGATCACACTGTTCTTATCAACAGATTGAGAGCTCTGTTTGGTATTTCTGGCACTGTTTTAAACTGGTTTAAGTCTTATTTGTCTGATAGGTCTTTTACTGTTTTTATGAACAATGTTCACTCAAATGTTTCTGAGCTGTCCTATGGGGTGCCCCAGGGTTCAGTTTTGGGCCCACTCTTATTTTTACTGTACATTCGCCCATTGAGTTTTATTTTCGATCGCTACAGTAACGTCTCATACCATGTCTATGCAGACGATATTCAAATCTACTGTTCCTTTCGATTGTCTGAATTTTACAAATTGACCGAACTCAGTAACTGCCTATCTGACATTAAAATTTGGCTTAATGACAACCACTTGCAGTTAAATGCTGCTAAGACTGAAACACTTATCGTTGCTCCAGATGATAAAATCTTGGAAATAAGGAAGCATCTTGGGTTCTTAAATCCTTCGAACAAAAACAACCTTAGATATCTGGGTGTTCTCTTTGACAGCTCTCTGTCAATGGACAGTCATTGTAAACTGTTAGTTCGCAACTGTTTTTATCATTTAAGGAACATTTCAAAGTTGCGAGCTATTTTATCTAAGACAGAATTAGAAATGGTTGTCCATGCTTTTATTTCTTCTCGGTTGGATTATTGTAACGGCCTTTTAGTAGGGATAAGTAAATCCACCATGGCTTCTCTTCAGTCTGTGCAGAACGCTGCAGCCAGACTTTTGACTGGAACCCGCAGAACGGATCATATTACTCCTGTTCTGTACTCTCTCCACTGGCTTCCGATATATTTTAGGGTTCATTTTAAAATTTTGGTTTTAACTTTTAAAGCACTCCATGGTGAGACTCCCAAATATGTTTTCAATCTTTTGAAGCCACTCTGTCAGTCTAGAACTCTGAGGTCTTCTAATCAGCTACTGCTGTCGGTCCCTAGAACCCATTTTAAAACCCGTGGTGATAGAGCATTTCAGGTGGTGGCACCAAGGCTCTGGAATGCTCTCCCTCTAACAATGCGCGGCTCCGAGTCGACTGATGCATTTAAACTAACATCACCTCAGGCTGAAAAGTGACGGAGCTGAAGCTGGGGCTCAGAGTGCAGAAACAGGAGGACCTTCCGCTACTACCCCACCACGTTTTAGCTTGATATCTGGCAAGCTGCGCCAGTCATGATAACCAAATGCCAAGCGTCAATAAACTACTGACTTTATATTCTAAATCTAATTTTAAAATAGAATAACTAGAGAAATAGCATTTCCTAAAATGCAATGTGAATGCTTGTTGCAGAAGAACTTGCTGAAAAACAGCTGAATCAAGCTAAAACATTGCTGAAATGTATGGTAGCTGAAATGGAAGAACAAGCCTAACATAGCAGAAGAAAGCAGAAAGAACACCTATTTTCTGAATGAGGTTTAAATAAGCAGAAATGAACACAAAAATTAAGAAATTAGCTAAAAAAGCTGAAACTGGCAACAACAACAACAACAAAAATAGCCCAAAGTAGATGAAAATGCAGAAAGAAGCTTGAACTACCAGAAGGAAGTGAAATGAGCTGAAATAATCTCCAAGAATGTGGAATTATCTAAGAAAGCTAAATTTAGCCTAAAACAGCAAAATAGTAGCTGAAATAGCAGAAAAAAGCTGAACCTAGCAGAAATAAGCTGAAAGGAGTTGAATAAGTTGAAATTAGCAGAAAGAAGTTAATTACGGTAGGTTGAAAGTAGCAGAAATGACCATGAAAAACTTAGATTTATCTGAAAAGAGCAGAAATTAGCTAAAAAATGCCAATAAGGTAGCTGAACAGACAGAACAGGCTTAAATTAGCAGAAAGAGCATAAGGAACACATGTTTACTGAAAGAAGCAGAAATTAGCACAAAAAGTGGGAAATATCTGGAAAAAGTTGAAATCAGAAAAAAAAAAGCTGTAGCTAAAAAATAAATTAAAAAAGCAGAAAGAAGTCAGCACAGTTTTGCTTAATTAGGCTGGAAAAAAACTTGAAATGAGTGTAAAAAATATGGAAACAGCTGAAAATACTAATATTAGCATGATACAGCTAAGCTGAAAAAAATCAAAACTTAAATAAATCGTCTGAAAAGAACATAAGCTGAAATTAATACAAAGAAGTTGATTAAGCTGAAAATAGCAGAAATTACCATGAAAAACTTGAATTTATCTGAAAACGGCTGAAATTTGCTTAAAAAGGCTTAAAAAAGGTAGAACAAGCTTGCATAACAAAGCAGAAAGAAAACATTTGCCCAATTAAGTTGAAAGAAGCAGAAATGAGCATTAAAAATGGAAATTATCTGAAAAAAAATTTAAGCTGAAATTAGTAACAAATAAAAACAGCTGAAAAGTAGCTAAAAGCAGAAAGAAGCTGAAATTACAAGAAGGATGTGAAGAGAGCACATTTGAGCTGAATTAGGCTGAAAAAGTTGAAATAAGTGCAAAAAATGAAGAATTTGCTGAAAAAGCTTATGTTAACATAAAACAGCTAAATAGTATCTGAAAGAGTAGAAAAAGCTCAAACTTGCATAAATAAGCTGAAAGGAGCATAACAAGCTGAAATTAACAGAAAGAAGTTAGATGAAGCACAAAATGTTGTAGTTAGCAGAAAGAATCAGAAAGGAGGAAAAAAACTGCTGAATAAACAGCTGAAAGTAGCTGAAAAATGTTTAAATTTGCACAAGGAAGCTGAAAGCAGCTGCAGCAGAACAAAATGTGATAGGAGCAGTAAACGTTTGTAAACAGATCTAAAGATCTGAAAGATGTAAAATGATCTCAATTCATTTGCTATGAAAAAAAAATGGGGGGAAATGCTAAATGATTCAAAAAAGCTAAAGTTGCACCAATACCAAAAGTCATAGCAGGATTGTCCTGAAAGAGCTGAACGTTTTGATTTATGGTTTATTGAAATAGATGAAAACTTCAGGACGAGAATCGCTTCAAAAACGGGCAGATGACAAATGGATCACAACAGAGTGGATGCTTCATAAACATGGTGTGGCAATAAGTATCGGTGCTTTAAAGAAAGTGTTCTGCTGTCAGTCAGAGACACGCCGGCTGGAAGACGACAGAAACACCGTCACCATTCCAGGAGGTGGTTGGACCAAAAGATGCAGACGAGGAGCTTCAAATAAAACCAAAGTTAATTCAATAAAAACACGTCCAAAGCTGCTCACGATGCTCACGGTGAATGAAGACGCTGAAGGACAAAATGGACCGGGGCTGATGGGGCGAGTGGCTGCAGCTGCGACTAATGAAACAGAGAACAGGTGTGAGTGGGTGGGGCAGGACTGAGGGAGGGGTTGGTAACGCACAAACACAACTTATAAAACTGACAACAAAAACACAAAAACCTTCGTTTTGAACATTTCGCGCAGCCCTAAAGCAGATGTCAAAGTCAAAGTCAACTTTATTGTCAGATCTGCAGTATGTACTGTACAGGACATACACAGGACCGAAATTGCGTTTCTCTCAGTCCCTCGGTGCAACAGTAAACATCTAAACATTGAAACACTGAAACATATAATAATAGACATAAGCATAAAATAGTAAAACTAACACTGTCCTGAGTTTTTTGCATAGTGGTATAAGAGTATGAAAATTTACACCAACTCTAAAACTAAAACTAAAACATTAAACATTTAATGAACATAATACTGTCCTGAGTTTTTGCATACTAGTATAAAAAAGAGTATAAAAAGTATAACTAAAATAAACTAAAGGTTTCTAGCATTGACATTTGCAAAGTGGCAAAGCAGCGTATGAGTTAATGTACACAGTATATGTATGAGGTAGTAGTTGATGTTGTTATAGAGGCAAAAAGTGGCATATGCAGTAAGGCACATTGGGCATCCCTAAATAAGACCGTTCAGAGCACACTGTATATGTATCAGCAGTGGTGTAGATATTAGAGTAGTGTAAATGTAAACAGTAGTAATTAAATGTAAGCAGTAGTAATAAAAGTAAACAGTATTAATAAATGTAAACAGAGAATGTAAACAGTATTATGACTATAGGCAGTGATGTAATACAAACATTAGTGCAAGTATGAGAAGTAGTGCAAACTGTATGAGCACATGACCGAGAGTTTAGTGAATAACCCGTTTGATGACACAGAGTCCAGTGTTAAAATCTTTGTGTTGTGTGGTAATGTGTGAGAAAGTTTTAGTGTTAAGGCAGTTCAAATGGGAGGGGGGGCAGAGCAGGCAGAGTGTTTAGCATTCTGACTGCCTGATGAACAGAGCTGTCTCTCAGTCTGCTGGTTCGAGCCTGGAGACTCCTCAGTCTCCTCCCTGATGGCAGCAGTCTGAAGCAGCTGTGTAGTGGGTGTGTGGGATCACCTGCCATGCGGTGGGCTTTCCGAGTGAGGCGTTTGCTGTGTAAGTCCTGCAGTGAGGGCAAGGAGGTGCCGACGATCTTCTCAGCTGCTTTCACGATGCGCTGGAGGCTCTTGCGGCAGGATGCAGTGCATGCACCAAACCACACAGTGATGCAGCTGGTCAGGACACTTTCTATGGCACCTCTGTAGAAGGTGCTCATGATGGGGGTTGAAGCTCCAGCCCTTTTCAGCTTGCGGAGAAAGTAGAGACGCTGGTGAGCCTTCTTTGCCAGTGCTGCAGTGTTCCTGCTCCAGGACAGGTCCTTTGAGACGTGCACTCCCAGGAACTTGGTGCTGTCTACTCTCTCCACTGCGGTGCTGTTGATGGTCAGAGGGGCATGTTGTGCATCCCTCTTCCTGAAGTCCACGACAATCTCCTTTGTCTTCTCCACGTTGAGAGTGAGATTGTTGTGTCCGCACCACAAGGCCAAGCGGCTCACCTCGTTCCTGTAGTCCGTCTCATCGTTGTTGCTGATGAGACCTACCACTGTTGTGTCGTCCGCAAACTTGATGAAGTGGTTGGAGCTGTACGATGGTGTGCAGTCGTGTGTTAGCAGGGTGAATAGAAGGGGGCTCAGCACACATCCTTGTGGGGCCCCTGTGTTCAATGTGATGGTGCTAGATGTGTTACTCCCGATCCGTACTGTCTGTGGTCTCCCGGTCAGGAAGTCTAGCAGCCAGTTACACATTGAGGTGTTCAGCCCCAGACTGTCCAGTTTATGGATGAGCTGTTGGGGGATGATGGTGTTGAATGCCGAGCTGAAGTCGATGAACAGCATTCTAACATAAGAGTCCTTCGTGTCCAGATGTGTGAGAGCTGTGTGGAGGGCAGAGGAGATGGCATCGTCGGTTGAGCGATTAGGTCGGTATGCAAATTGGAAGGGATCCAGGGAGGCAGGGAGGACAGATGTGATGCTTTTCATGACTAGCCGTTCAAAGCACTTCATCAGGATGGGGGTGAGTGCTACTGGGCGATAGTCATTGAGGCATGCGGGCGTTGCCTTCTTTGGGACAGGGATGATGGTGGTGGCTTTGAAACAGGTGGGGACGATGGCCTGGCTTAGTGAGATGTTAAAGATGTCCGTGAAGACCGCTGCGAGTTCCCCTGCACAGTCTTTCAGCACACGACCAGGTATGTTGTCAGGACCAGAGGCCTTCCGGGCGTTAATCTTGATGAATGAACGCCTTACGCTGTCTGAGGACAGCGCCAGCACCTGGCCATCAGGAGAGGGGGGGAATTTATGTGCAGGTGTGCTGTTACTTGCCTCAAACCGAGCGAAGAACTCATTCAGTTCATTCAGCGTAGAGGTTGAGCTGTCACAGGTCTGGGGGGGGGGGTTTGTAGTCTGTGATGGTCTGTATTCCCTGCCACAGACTGCGTGTATCCTTGCTGTCCTTGAAACGGTGAGCTATTTTCCTGGAATACTGCTCCTTGGCCTCACTGATGCCCTGGGTCAGGTTCTTTCTGGCTGCCTTCAGGCCCACCTGATCTCCCGCTTTGAAGGCAGCATTCCTGGCTTTCAGGAGTCTGTGAACCTCAGCTGTCAGCCATGGCTTCTGATTAGCCCGAACAGTGATGGTTTTGAGGTTGGTAACATCATCAATGCACTTGGCGATGTATGAACATACAGTGTCTGAGTACTCCTGGAGACATGTGTTGTTGTTTGTGGTAGCAGCTTCTTTGAACATACCCCAATCTGTGGTGTCAAAACAGTCCTGGAGTGCCTCTGAAGACCCCTCTGGCCACACTCGTATCTGCTTGCGGACTGGTTTTGTGACTTTCACCAGCGGCCTGTATGCTGGCTTTAGCATAACACAGATATGGTCAGAAGCACCAATGTGGGGGAGGGGGAGGGCTCTGTAGGCATTTTTCATGGTGGTGTAAACTTGGTCCAGTGTGTTGTTTCCTCTTGTTGCAAAGTTTATGTTTTTGTATGTTTTTGGAAATACACTCTTTAAATCTGCATGGTTGAAATCACCAGCCGTGATGAGAAAAGCATCAGGATGGGCTGTTTGTTGCTCACTGATGTGCAGATATAGTTCATTCAAAGCCTCACTTCTAACTTTGCTGTTGGAGCTTGGAGGGATATATACAGCAACAATCAAAACAGCTGTAAACTCCCTCGGTAAATAGAACGGTCTGCATTTAATAGTCATGAACTCCACTAAATGTGAGCAGTGTTTGTAGACCACAGCAGCATCCAGGCACCATGCTTTGTTGATGTAAACACAGAGCCCCCCTCCCCTTGTCTTACCTCCCTCGAGGGTTCGGTCCGCTCTGTAGCATGTTAGCTCCCCTAGCTGGACAGCATGGTCCGGAACGTTGACATCATCGCAGTAACCTGATGTGACATCATCACACTAACCTGATGTGACATCATCGCACTAACCTGATGTGACATCATCGCACTAACCTGATGTGACATCATCGCACTAATCTGATGTGACATCATCGCAGTAACCTGATGTGACATGGTCACACTAAACAGATGTGACATCATCGCAGTAACCTGATGTTACATCATCGCACTAACCTGATGTTACATCATCGCAGTAACCTGATGTGACATCATCGCAGTAACCTGATGTGACATCATCGCACTAACCTGATGTAACATCATCGCAGTAACCTGATGTGACATGGTCACACTAAACTGATGTGACATCATCACAGTAACCTGATGTTACATCATCGCACTAACTTGATGTGACATCATCGCACTAACCTGATGTGACATCATCGCACTAACCTGATGTGACATCATCGCTGTAACCTGATGTGACATGGTCACACTAAACTTATGTGACATCGTCGCAGTAAGCTGATGTGACATCATAGCAGTAAACTGATGTGACGTCATCGCAGTAAACTGATGTGACATCATCGCAGTAAACTTATGTGACATCATCACACTAACCTGATGTGACATCATCGCAGCAACCTGATGTGACATCATTGCACTAACCTGATGTGACATCATCGCACTAACCTGATGTGGCATCATCGCACTAACCTGATGTGACATCATCGCAGTAAGCGATCGCAGTTTTATTACTTGTTTTATTGACATTTAATTCTGTTGCACCTTGTAGCACTTTGAGATTTTCATTAATGAAAAGTGCGTTATAAATTGAATTCATTATTATTATTATTATTAAGCTGATGTGATAACATCGCACTAACCTGAAAATGTTCAAAGTTCTGGCATTGACATATGTAATAGTGACAAAGCAGCATATGAAGTTTATGTACAGTACAGTATATGTATGAGGTAGTTGATATTGGTATAGAGGTAAAGTGGCATATGCAATAAGGCTAGTAAAAATAATATATATATATCAGCAGTAGTGTAGATATAAAAAGTAGTGTAAATGTAAACAGTAGTAATAAATGTAAACAGTAGTAATGAATGTAAATATTAGTAATAAATGTAAACAGTGAATGTAAACAGTAGTATGACTCATTGCACTAACCTGATGTGACATCATCGCAGTAACCTGATGTGACATCATCGCAGTAAGCTGATGTGGCATCATCGCACTAACCTGATGTGACATCATCGCAGTAAGCTGATGTGACATCATCGCAGTAAGCTGATGTGGCATCATTGCAGTAAGCTGATGTGGCATCATCGCACTAACCTGATGTGACATCATCGCAGTAAGCTGATGTGACATCATCGCAGTAACCTGATGTGGCATCATCGCACTAACCTGATGTGACATCATCGCAGTAACCTGATGTGACATCATCGCAGTAAGCTGATGTGGCATCATTGCAGTAAGCTGATGTGGCATCATCGCACTAACCTGATGTGACATTATCGCAGTAACCTGATGTGACATCATCGCACTAACCTGATGTGACATCGTCGCAGTAACCTGATGTGACATCATCGCACTAACCTGATGTGACATCATCGCAGTAACCTGATGTGACATCATCGCACTAACCTGATGTGGCATCATCGCAGTAACCTGATGTGGCATCATCGCAGTAACCTGATGTGGCATCATCGCAGTAAGCTGATGTGGCATCATCGCAGTAACCTGATGTGGCATCATCGCAGTAAGCTGATGTGGCATCATCGCAGTAACCTGATGTGACATCATCGCAGTAACCTGATGTGGCATCATCGCAGTAACCTGATGTGACATCATCGCAGTAAGCTGATGTGGCATCATCGCAGTAAGCTGATGTGACATCATCGCAGTAACCTGATGTGGCATCATCGCAGTAACCTGATGTGGCATCATCGCAGTAAGCTGATGTGGCATCATCGCAGTAACCTGATGTGGCATCATCGCAGTAAGCTGATGTGACATCATCGCAGTAAGCTGATGTGACATCATCGCATTAACCTGAACATTTTGTGGTAAAATGTACAAACGTCCTCCAACTGAACCTGTTGTTGTTTAAAGTCCGTTGAAGATCTGGAAATGTTCCTTAGTTTTCTTCACTAAAAGCTCTGAATGTCTCTGTTTCGTTGGTCATTTTCTTTAAATTCCCTCAACTTTTTTTTTGTTTTTACTCATCTGGAACTCTTTAACTTGACTTTTTATTTTTAGGACGTCTTTTGGGGACATCGTGAACGGATTCCCTCCATGTTTGTCCACAAAAAGAAAGAAAAAAATCTCTAAAATGACAAAAATAAACGAGAAAAGTTGTTCCCATCAAACGGACACATTGGCCTGATGAACCTTCCTGCTGCCCTGGGGTTAAGCAGTCCACACGGTCTCAGTGCTAAACCTGAAGCCTTCTGAATCCAAGGGCAGCAGGAGGGTGAAGAGAAAGGTCAAAACAAAGAGACTAAAAATGACTCAAGGCAGAAACTCTAAACAAGGGTCCAGATTGTTGGAACAATCAGAACCAGATTCTGATCTCAACCCTGATAAACTCCACCCATCCTGAAATCCTGCCTTTGCTCGCACGTCCTCATCTGCCAAAGCTCGGCTGTGAGTGGGTGAACCAACTGAAGCTAAACTTTTTCTCTTTTTTTAATCAAAAAAACTTTTTTGTAAGAATTTTGTAAAATCGCTGAGAGCTGAAGACCGAGATCTGTGGAGGAAACTGAAACAAAGCTATAAAACAGCTAAACTTTGGACAAAAGCTAAAATTAGTAGCCAAATGACTAAATTATCCAAATAATAGCCATAAGTCAAAATGAGCCAAACTAAAATGCTAAAAACTAGCCAAACTGTGACTGAAACCCAAAATGAGCAAAAATTGTAGCCAAAAATGTAAATGGTAGCAAAATGTTATTAGCAAAACATTAGCTAAAAGCTTAATTTAGGTGAGCTGTAGCCTATCTATAGTTAGCAAAACGTTAGCCAATCTGCAAAACTTTTGCTCAAAATTAAAGCCAGCACAACAGTAGCTAAAAGCTAAAACGAGCTCAGTTTAACTAAATGCTAAAGCAGCTAAATCTAAAACCAACAAAGCCTTGGTTAAAAAGTAAAACCACAGCTAAATGCTAAAAATAACATTGCTACTTAGCAGTTAGCATGCTGATTTGTTTTAGCTAAACAAACAGTCCAGCAAGTTCTTCTGTTCCAGTTTCTAATAAACTTCAATTTAAACTGAAGCTGAAACATCTTAGTGGACCCAAACAGGAAGCCCTGAGGGTTTCCTGCTGGTTTGGATGGAAGAACATCAGGGTGTCCAGTTGTGGTCCTAGGGGGACACCATCCTGCAGTTTTTACCCGTTTCTCTGCTCCGACATTCAACGGTTGACTCTTCAGGTTCTGCAGAAGCCTGTTAGTCATCAGTTGATTCAAAGCAGGTGTGTTGGAGCAGAGGAACATCTAAAACCTGCAGGATGGTGACATGGTATCCCTCCAGAACCAGGACTGGACCAACCCCTACAGAATGTTTCCTGAAGGACCCACAGCCGAGTCCTTCAACCAGATGGTGCTGAAACCAAACTGCAGTTTATTTCAATCCGTGGTGAGAAAACTCGTGTTCTGTGGTGTCAAGGTTCTGATCAGACCCAGTTTGATGGGAAACTCCCGACCCGTTTCCTTCTTTGCACCAACTCTGGAGTTCTTCCTGTTCCTATCTGGACTGCTCAGGTTCTTCCTGCTGGACGTTCTGGGACGAGTTAAACCGTTTTGTTTTGTTCTCCGGGCTCATTGGTGGTCCTCTGAGGAACCATGGCCCTGGATGAAAGTGATCCTTATCAGAGCCGCAGAAGAAACTCTAAATAACAAGAACAGTTTAAAAAGACTAAATAAAGAATCTGTTTAAAAATAAACATGTTGGAAGAGTTTTTATTTTTGGACTTTGATTAAAATGAAGAACAGTTGAGCTCCGAGTCTCTGCCGCTCCCTGGTGGAACAAGGAGACAAACCAAAGAACGTTTTTATTTACAGATATTTTTATTTTTTAATATAATAAAACATTTTATCAACACAAGGAGTTAGTTTTTTTTTTATTTTAGTTACTTTTGTCTCCAATGTACGGAAGAAGATTAATGCCACGATGCATTTTCTTTTTCTTTTTTTAAGTCTAAGAAAAAAGTCAGAATTACATGGAGGGATTCCTGACTTTAATTTCAGAATTCTGGATTTAATCTCAGAATTCCAACTTTAATCTCAGATTTCTGAAAAAAAATTCCTCGCAAATTCTGACTTCAATCTCAGAATTTTGAAACATTTCCTCAAATTCTGATATTATTATTATTATTTTTTTTTCAAATTCTGACTCCCCCCCCCCTCAAATTCTGATTTTTCTTCAAATTCTGACTTTAATATCATAATTCTTTTTTCCTCAAATTCTGTATTTCATCTCAGAATTCTGAAAAATTTCTAAGAATTCTGACTGTAATCTCAAAATTCTGATTTTCCTTCAAATTCTGAATTTAATCTCATAATTTGGACTTTCCCCCCCATATTCTGCCTTCAATCTCAGAATTCTGACTAATCTCAAAATTCTGACTTTTTTTCCTCAAATTCTGGATTTCATCTCAGAATTCTGAAAATGTTCTAAGAATTCTGACTGTAATCTCAAAATTCTGAGGTTTTTTTTCTGAAAATTCCGACTTTAATCTCAAAATTCTGGATTCAATCACAGAATTCTGACTTTTTCCCCCTCAGAATTAAAGGGAACATTTTTTTTGCACTAGTCTGTAACCCTAACCCTCTTCCGTATCAAGGAGTCCAAATTAGCTGCTCATATATCTAATCTGCAAACACTAAAACATATAAATATTTAAAGATAACTGACAAAAGCTGCTGATTCAAATATTTGCCAACAAAAACTCACGCTGTGTCCTCAAAACAGACGAGAGATATTTTACTTGTGTCTGTCTCACTTTCTTCCACTTCCTGTTCAGAGAAAATGTTGCTGAAATGAAATCTGCCCGGCGGTGCACAGAGTGACGACGCTCAAGGGTCTAACGCGCTACAGCATCACTGTAGTGAGGACCACCGGAGCGTGAGCCCACGAAGCTCAAGTGGATTTTCACAGAAATCTGATGGTTTTAATGGTTTTAGATGAACATCTACTCCAGTGTGTCGTGAAATATTTACGAACAGACGTCAACGCCTGCCTTTCATGGAGGCGGGCGATAAACAGTAAAGCATCAGCGGAGCCTTCAGAGCTGAACGTCTAACTGTGGATCAAACTTCTCCAAAACACAAAATCACTGAAGCTTTCAGACAAAAAACAGCAGTTTGTAAAACTAAAGAAGAAACTGATGGTTTTCTTCACCGTCTTCTTCTGAAGTCCGGCTCTGTCTTTGAGTCCATGTGATCGTCTCACAAAACGATCAGCGACGCTTCAGCCGCTCGTTTGGCTCCGACAGGGTCAAAGGTCAGGACAGGGAGGGTTTGGGCTGGTACTTCACTCTGTTGAAGTCGTCCACCGTGGTTTCTACCGGAGGAGGCGTCCAGTGTTCCTCCAGACCCAGAGCCAGACACAAAAGCATGGCCGTTATCTGCGAGAAGGTTTAAAAAAACAACGCGTCAGGAGATATTTTACTGACAGAAAGAGAATCAGGTCTACTGAGGGGCGTTTTTAAATATATGTACAGTGTAATTGGAATATTTGTAGTAAATATTTTAGATGAAAGGAACTCAAGACAATGCAGAATTGTTAACTGATAGGCAGAAAGAGGGTAATAAATTGTTTTAGACCATTTCTATATGTTAGGATCATAATGAAATTCAAAGTAATCAGTAACTGGAGTCAACTTCATTCAAGACGGCGAGCATAGCAAAACAAAAATGGCTGAAACTCGGTCAGTTTTACAGATATTGAGCTAAAGTGTAGTGTGGTAGTAGCCGAGGGTCATCCTCAAAAGTCAGTCTGAGAGCTAACAGGAAGAGCTCGCAGTAAAACGCTGGCGAGCAACATGGAGGCTTTGTTCTCTATGGATTCACCACAGATATATCACCCCTTGAAGGAATGCATATCACCCCTTGAAGGAATGCATATCACCCCTGCCGAGCATGTGATGAATAATCAGCTGCAACATCTCGTCAGATCACAGATTTATTGTCTAAATTGGACCAAAGCGTCTTCAACGCAGTCATTTTTCAACAGAAGATGAGTTTATATTAAAACATGAAAGGTGGCGGGCGATATGCATTCCATTAAGGAACGTTAACTTTTAGTTTATCTTTCATTCTAGTTCAATTCAGTCATTCTTCAAGACTTTAGATTATTATTTTATTTTTTTAATCTACAAAAGAAACTCGTAACAACATCTAAAGAGTCTTCTGGACCCTCCTGCTGCCCTGGGCTCAAAGAACCCACAACGCCTCAGACTGAGGCGCCTTAAGAGAGGGTTCAAAGTTCATCCCTTCAAACAAACAAACTGTTTCATTTGAAATTTCTGTTAAATTAAAGCAATTTTAAATAAAAAAATTACATTTTTTTTACGCATCCAGAAAACCAGAAACATGTTTTTAAACTTCACACAAAGAATATTTTCTTTACGTAATCCAAATTTATAATAATTTTATTTACAATTCTCACTGTAAACCAACTGTTCTATTTAAAATTCCTCAAACTTTGTCCCAAATTTTAAATCAGCTTTGATTGAAATGAGAAATAAAAACAATAATTAACACAACTGAGCTCTAAATAGTGATTTAAATGATCTGCCTTATATTTTTTATTTATCGTTATTGAGCAGTTTTGTCGTAAATTTAAACTTTAAAGTCAAACTAAAAATAAAAACGGTAAAAGAATCAGTCTGAATTAGTGCGGACGTTAGCTTACTGTTATTGTGGCTAAAGTAGAAATGATCCCAATGCGGAGTTTGATGGGGAAACTCAGGTAGCTCTTCAGGATTGAACCACAGGGCTGAAAACACACAGAGGTCAAAGGTCAACTGTCTTATTTCCCCTTCATCCATTAACGCCATCAAAGTTACTGAGTGGATGTTTGAGGCACAAATCCTGAATAAGAAAGTACAGTATCCCCAAAACAGGAGTGTGGCACTGTGGTGAAGCGGAAAAGACTGTGCACCTTGGAGTGGACCCAGAGCCGATCCGATGTTTGCGGTTCTGGAAGGTGAAGGTCACCACCGACCACCGCACAGGAACCATCTGCGCTCGAGTTCCTGATCTGAGAGCTGCGAGACAGAAAGTAAAACAAAAAAAAAATCAACCACTGAAGACCTGGAAGACGAACTTTAATCCATGAAATCCTTTTCCAGAGTGAAATCTTTTCCTCTCCAGCCGACCTCTGATCCGATGACTTTAACGCTTCCAGTACTTTTCTACATTATAAATGATAAAACAGCATTTCAACCTTTTCTCTCTGTAATACAGGTAGTTCTCGACTTACAACGGTCTCCAGTTACGACGTTTGGCGGTTACGACGCACGTCCCATTAAAAAAATATATGCATATACAGTATTTTGAAAAATTTATTTTGAAAAGCCGAGTTAGGCAGTTTCCGGTTTTACTAGCTGCGGAGGCCACATCTGCCCTGTACTCTGTAAAAAAGCTAAGTCTGGTCCTCTAGACATTCAAAAACCAAACCAAAACTGTACATAGTACAACTTACTGTTACTGTGTGTACTGTGAACACGGTTTTACGTCGTAAAACAAATACGTACGGATGATGGACCAAGCTGGACGGCGGTTTCACGACGTAAACGCAATACAGAATACAGAGGAGGGACGGAGGAACAGCTTCACCAGCATACCAGTAGGTTATTAACTCTTTTTTCCCTTCATTGTGGCTCCCACATTTATGTGTGTTTTGATAATTATGTAGGGTACTGTGTTAGGATAGGCTAAGTGCATGGTAAAATACAGTACTGTACGCATAAGGTGCAGTTTGTACGTATGTTCCGACTTACGTTGAAATTCGCTTTACGCCGCCGCGCAGGAACGAAACTCCGTCGTAAGTCGAGGACTACCTGTATTGGTCAGTTCCCATCATGTGAGCGAAGCACACTTTCAGTGTTTGTTGCCGTTTGTACCAGTGCTGCTGCAGTTCTCCTCCTGACCAGAAGGTGGCACTAAAGAGAAAACTGAACAGCAGGGATCGCACCAAGAAGAAACGGCAGGAGTTCTGTTCTTTAAATACAAATGTACAGATTTTTTTTTTTTTGTGTGTGTGTGTGTGTGTCTGCAAAAATAAACCTGCTTTACGTTTGATTAAATCCATCAGATTTTATCAGATCAAAGACGTAATAAACCGACGCAGCTGGCTTTAATCTCTGCTTCGGTGACTATTCGACCAGTCCAATCACAAATTATGAAAAAAGTTTTTTTTAAGTAAAACTTCCTGACGTTTTCAGAGTTTTTATACCTCAGGACTGGGTCAGAAACAGAAAGTTTACACCAGCAGGAAACAGGAAGTTGATTCTCCCAGTCCTCAAAACTTCTCAAACCACAACAGGAATCCTGGGAAACAGGAGAAATTCAAAACTGTCTTTAATTTATTATTTTACCAAGCAGCTGTCAAAACCTAAACCCTGACTGCAGGAGAGTTAATCAGCAGGAAAACATATTTTTATATGTCTGACTTCCTGTTTCTTACTGAGGTTTGGAGTTTGTCCAGTTCAGTCTGGATGTACGGCTCCAACCTGTGAAGAGGAGTCACGTTCAGGAACACATCGTCCACCTCGCTGTCCATCTGGAAAATAAAACCAAGTCTTAAAATGCAGCCGAAACGGACAAATGACTGAAAGGGAAACAGAAAGATTTGGCTGATGAGCCGAGAGGAAACATGCTCCCCCCTCTGCAGAACAAAGAAGTTATTTTGTAATAAAAGATACAACCAAAATAAAAACAGGAAAACAAAATGGCCGACTCGGCGTTCAGATTATGAACTCAAGATTAAACCTAAAATTAAAACGTGAACGGTTCCATGAAATGTTCCCTTTTTAAAATTTAAAATGATTGTGTCTAAAAAAATTAATACAAAATACTGTAAATGTGTTAGACTGGTACAGGACATGTCTGAAGACAGCAGGACATGTATGAGGACAGCAGGACATGTATGAAGACAGCAGGACATGTATGAGAACAGCAAGACATGTATGAAGACAGCAGGACATTGGTGAGATGTGCTGTAGGAGTGACATAGCTTCAAGGTGGAGGTGGGAGTGCATCAAGGATCTGCTCTGAGCCCCTTCTTGTTTGCTCTGGTGATGGACCGACTAACAGATGAAGTCAGGCAGGATGGAGTGGATGGAGAAAAGTTTCAGGAGTGATTTGTGACAAAAAGGTGTCAGAAAAGGTCAAAGGAAAAGTTTACAAGACAGTGGTGAGACCAGGTACTGTACGTATGTTGTATGGTCTGGAGAAAGATGTGACGATGCTTGTTTTTGGACACACGACAGCACATCAAAATACTGTTTATTTGCTCTCCTGCAGAAGACAATAAAACAAACATGACACTTGTCTTCTGTTTTCTGCACTTCTGGCTCCTTCACAGTGCTCTGCAGCAAAGTGAGGGAAACCAAACACGGGAGGAGCCAAGTGCACACATCATTTCCTCCTTGATACATTTCAAAATAAAAGACCTCAATAAAATAAAATTCACAAACATGAATACAGTACAGTGGAGTAACTGATTATTTTAGAGTATATTTTTAACTCCGTTACACAGAGACATTGACAAAAAGACAGGAGACAGAACTGGAAGTAGCAGAAATGAAGATGTTGAGGTTCTCCTTAGGAGTGACAAGGATGGATAAGATCAGGAATGAGATCATCAGAGGTACAGCACATGTTGAACAGCTGGGAGATAAAGTTAGAGAGGCCAGACTGAGATGGTTTGGACATGTCCAGAGGAGGGACAGTGGTTTGGACATGTCCAGAGGAGGGACAGTGGGTACAGGTAGTCCCCGATTTACGAGCACTCTTACTTACGAGGTTCCGGATTTACGACATTATCATAATTAATGAAAATA
Organism: Garcialebias charrua; assembly: GCA_038048925.1. Lineage (NCBI taxonomy): Eukaryota > Metazoa > Chordata > Actinopteri > Cyprinodontiformes > Rivulidae > Garcialebias > Garcialebias charrua. The sequence goes on from JBBPBX010056294.1 coordinate 18,143, forward strand.
TGAAATAAAATTTTTTTCTTTGTGTTTAAATGTTCTTAATTTCATGTGTACAGCACTTTGTTGCAGCTGTGGTTGTTTTAAATGGCTTTATAAATAAAGTATAATTGTTATTTTTATGTTTTATTTCAATTTTTAGCGTATTAGCGATCACTCCCAAAGCGCCGCCGCCTGACATAAAACGAGCAGAGCTAAGCGGGTGGGGACACCAAGCCGAGCATGCCGCGAAGGGAAAATCTGCGGCCGGGAGCTGGCTTTGGAGGACCGTGCGTCCGATCAGAGGTTGCCTCACACGGATAAATTAGCTGGAAACACTCGGTGAACTTTGTGGATGTGTTTGGCCTGGAGAATCAGCCGCGATCGCTCCGCAATTGCTCCCAAAGCGCCGCCGCCTGACATGTAACGAGCGGAGCTAAGCGGGCGGGGACACCAAGCTGATATGCCGCGAAGGGAAAATCTGCGGCCGGGAGCTGCTCAGCTGCTAGCTTTTGAGGATCGTGCCGATCAGAGGTTGCCTCACGGATAAATTAGCTGGAAACACTCGGTGAACTTTGTGGATGTGGACTGGAGCAGCAGCCGCGATCGCTCCCAAAGCGTCGCGCAACAACATTAGCTCATGGGCTAAGCTAAGGCTAGGCTAAATGCTAAGCGGACCCCCACCAGAACCAAACCAAACTGACGGGTGGCGGCCGGCCGAGCTCGCCTCAATGTCCGGGAGCTCGCCTAAGATGTCGGATGGACACCAGCTAACATGGAGAAGCAGCTCCGACAGCCTTTTTTGGCTGTGCTACACGCTAACGAGTGCTAATGAGAGCAGGCCTAATCTGGCGAGGGCTAACAACAGCTAACGCGGGCAGCTTGTTTGGATGAATGAACACCGCGGAGAAACGGCTTTCGGTAAGTTTATTAAATATTTTTCTGGCTCCAAATGTATGAAGTTAGCATACCAACAGTCCTTCCTGTAAACAGTTTGGACTGCGTGGTGCTGCAGAAAGCTGGGGAGCTCGGACGTAACGCGGCAGAGCTAAGAGACGAGAGAAGCTGCGCTCAAAGTAAGAAATAATTTTTTTATATTTTTTATAAATGTTTTAAATTGTTTTAAAGTGTTTTAAAGTGTTAGGATAGTTGAAATGCTTGGTAACTTCATTACCTACACGTACGTGTTCAGTGGCGGCTCGTGTGTTATATAAAGGTTGATTAAAGGTCAGTACGGACTTACGAGATTTTCGTCTTACGACAGTGCTTCTCAATTATTTTCTGTTAAGCCCCCCCCCAGGAAGAAGAATCTGGTCCGCGCCCCCCTACTCTCCGCTGCGACTATAAATACGGTGGCTGTAATAACCTCGCACATACCAAAAGAGGGTTAAAAAGAAAAAGGTTTATTATACGTCCACTGTAGTATAATTTGTATATAAAATTGTGATTCTCAATTCAAGTCCTCAGGTCTCCCTGCTCTGAATGTTTTATGTGCCTATTCCAGAACAGCTGATCCACATGATTGCATGACCTCTTCTACAGCCACCAAGTCCTGCAGAAGCAGGTGTGCAGAGGTAAAGTGGCATATGCAATAAGGCTAGTAAAAAGAATATACTGTACAGTATATATCAGCAGTAGTGTAGATATAAAAAGTTGTGTAAAAGTAGTGCAATTTGTCCTCAGTACTTAAAACTTCTTCTTGGACCTGCTCCCCCAGGTGGGACAAGTCCCTGGAAGAGGACCAGACTTAGCTTTTTTTAGATTTTTCTACCTGGATTATTGAGCATGCATCAGGGAGTCCCTGGAAAAGTTCAGAGTTCAGTCACACACTTCTACTGGAGGTGATGTGGTGGATTTCCCTGAAGAACACAAAGAGGTAAAAAAGAAAGAGTTAATAAGATTATAATTTTAAATTAAAAAGTTATATAGATTATAATATTAATAAAACAGCAATACCTCTTCTTGAATGGTTGTTATGAGGCGGTTAAATCGCTCGGTCATCATCATCATCAGAGCTCCAGGGCTTGTTGACATCATTTTATTTTTTTCATAAAGTGATGAACTTTGTTACTTTCAGTTCTGGAGCGGAGCTTCAAAACAGTCTGAAGTGTTGACATGATGGATGTTGTGGCGGAGCTCACGAACTTTAAAGCCTGCACATCAACCCAGAGCTTTAAAACTTCTACAGCTGCGACTGTGATCTGGACCGTTCTGATTTACCTCATGGAAGTTTAAATGCTGCTGTTAGCAACAAGCTGCTTTTCTTGCTTTTAGAAGAGACGTTCACATTGGGATGAAGTTGTTTCAAGTCCGTTAACGTGACGTGTTGAAAAAAAAACGTGCTGCAGCTGCAGATTGTTCTCTCGTGGCGGAGCGCTCCGCTCCTCTGCACGTTCGCACCAATCTCCATGAAACAACAGCTCCATGAAACTTGCGCTCGTCTTTTTAAACAAGGAAGCCATAACTTTCCCAAACAGTCTATGGCGAGAAGCTAATGCTACGCGTGCTACAGATAATAGCGCCGTGCTGAAACACGCCTAGGTATTTTAGTTCCGCGGCGCAATAAGAAAATTCAAAACTGGGTCACAAGAGCCCGTGCCCCCCCTGGCATCGCACTGCGCCCCCCCAGGGGGGCGCTCCCCACTATTTGAGAAACGCACGAGAACCTCGGAGGAACGGAACTCGCTCGTAAGTCGGGGACCACCTGTATTGGTAGAAGGATGTTAGAAATGCAGCTGCCAGGAAAAAGACAAAGAGGAAATATATGGATGTAGTTAGAGAGGACATGAAGGTCGCTAATACGTGTGGGAGTGGTGGCGCAGAGGTTAAGAAGGTGCGCTTGTGATCGGAAGGTCGCCGGTTCAAGCCCCGGTACCGACAACATCAAAAATGTGGGTGGGATAAGTGAAGCGGTCACACCTGTCTCCACCCTCATCTTCCCCACTCTGGGCCCTTGAGCAAGGCCCTTAACCCACACCATCTGCTCCCCCGGGAACCCTAGTTATCAGCTCTCTGCTCCACACAGAGAGCTGTGGTAGCTTGGTGGTCTGTGGTTGTGTCAGGAAGGGCATCCGGCGTAAAAACAATAGTCAAGTCTCCATGCGACTAGTTCGCTGTGGTGACCCCTAACGAAGGGAGAAGCCGAAAAAAAAAATGTTAGAGAGGGAGGACATGAAGGTAGTTGGAGTGAGGACAGAGGACAGATGGAGGAGGATCCTGAAGAGGGAACAGCTGAAAGAAGAAGTTTGTTTTTATACTTGCAGATAAAACATTTAATTCAAAGGTCAGTAAGAACAGCCAGAGTTAATACATAACGCTCACTGCTGGTTTTTGAGAAAATTAAAGGGTTCACCTTATACTCCGGCAAATACGGTAGTTAAAAACAGAAGAGTGAGGATTTAAACTGCCAGCAGGGAGAGCCAGAGAAACAAAGACCAGTTACCTGAGTCTGGACCTGGACCAGTGGAGAGGCAACAACCATCAGAGCAACAAAGTCCACAAAGATGAGAGCAGAAAACTGCAGGAGACAAGTTGGACATTTGGACTTCAGGAGAACTGTCCAGGAGTGAGACAAAGATAAAACTTTTACGCCATGTATAGTGGACAGTGCTTCTCTCACCAGCAGCAGCAGAGGTTTGTAGTTCGACACCGCAGCACAAATACCCAGAACCGACAGAACCACAGTGATTGGGCCAAACACCTGCAGAACCTGTAGTCCATCACTGATGGACAACTGGTCAAAGAGCTGCAGGAGACACAAACAGGAAGCAGCTCAAATCAACTTCCTGTCTGCTGTTAAAGGGGACCACACATGCAAAATTCACTTTTTAATGTTTTTTTACTAAACTTTGGGTATTTACTTCATAAAAAAACAGTCCTTGTGCCAAAAAAATGCACCCAGTGGTTTATTTACTCTAAGTAGATTTATTTATTTTTGATAAATACACCAGGATTCACACTTCCTGCATTTATTGACGTCACAAGCCGCCAGCCAATCAGATCAAACCTGAGTCCAGCCCCTCACCTAGCAACCCCTGGTTAGGCTCAACCCACTTCTGTATTAAACACATGACTGTTGTTTTTCATGATTTCATCTCATCTTTTGTTTATATGTTCTTAATTTCATGTGTACAGCACTTTGTTGCAGCTGTGTTTTTTTAAATGGCTTTATAAATAAAGTATAATTGTTATTTTTATGTTTTAGTTCAATTTTTAGTGTATTTGCGATCGCTGCCAACGCGCAGCCGGCAAAAATTAAACGAGCGGACCACAGGCGGAAGGACCGGGTTCGACGGGACCCTCTTCCGGCGCGATGGAGCGGAGCTTCAACTGTACAGCCTTGCAGCAGCCTCGCAGCAGGCTCGCAGCAAGAGGACCTTCTCCTTACAGATTAATTTACGGGAGACACTTGGTGAACTTTGTGTTGTCTTCACTGGAACAGCGATAACTCCCAAAATCTCATCGCGTGCAACGAGCGGAGCTGGCGAAAACCGGAAGAGGAACAAGCTAACATTAGCTTCGGATTCGGGTGGTCTAATGCTAAAAGGAGCAGCAAACTGCGGCGCGCTCAGACGGGTTTCGGTAAGTTATCTTAAGCTAACACTAACAGTAAGTCAAATGAGTAATAAAAAAAGAGCTAATTTTAAAACAACAACACATTACAGATACTGGCTGTTACAGAGGGCGTGAACAGATCGTTG
>JBBPBX010056295.1:0-22814 GCA_038048925.1 Garcialebias charrua
GCGGATGGACCTGTTTTACATCGTAAACGTAGCGGCGGAGGAATACTCCACTGTACCGTGAACGCGGTTTTACGCCGTAAACGGAATGCGGAATAAGGTGGATGGACCGGTTTTACGTCGTAAACGTAAAGTAGCGGCGGAATATATTGTACTTTACGCGGTGCAGCGGCGGAAAATATTGTACTGTACGCGGTGCAGTGGCGGAGGAATACTGTACTGTACTGTGAACGCGGTTTTACGTCTTAAACGGAAAACGGAATACGGCGGATGGACCGGTTTTACATTGTAAACGTAGCGGCGGAGGAATACCGCACAGTACAGTGAACGCGGTTTTACGTCGTAAACGGAATGCGGAATATGGCGGATGGACCGGTTTTACATTGTAAACGTAGCAGCGGGGGAATACCGCACTGTACTGTGAACGCGGTTTTACGTCGTAAATGGAATGCGGAATACGGCGGATGGACCGGTTTTACATTGTAAACGTAGCAGCGGGGGAATACCGCACTGTACTGTGAACGCGGTTTTACGTCGTAAATGGAATGCGGAATACGGCGGATGGACCGGTTTTACGTCGTAAACAGAATGCGGAATACAGCGGATGGACCGGTTTTACGTCATAAACGTAAAGCAGCGGCAGAAAATATTGTACTTTACGTGGTGCAGCGGCGGAAAATATTGTACTGTACGCGGTGCAGCAGCGGAGGAATACTGTACTGCACTGTGAACTCGGTTTTACGTCGTAAACGGAAAACGGAACACGGCGGATGGACAGAGGAGAATGGCGTCAACAGCATCCTAGTAGGCCATTAACTGTTTTTTCCCTTCATTATGGCTCCCAAATGTATGTATTTTTTGATAATTATGTAGGGTACTGTGTTAGGATAGGCTAAGTGCTTGGTAATACAGTACTGTACTGTACATGTATATGGTGCAGTATGTACGTATATTCCGACTTACGTCGAAAATCGGTTTACGACGCCGCGTAAGAACGGATCTACGTCGTAAGTCGAGGACTACCTGTATCGTAGTGAGCTTTGGCTGCTGGTGACATAAAAATAGCTAAATATTTAGGTAATTTTTGCTTGGAATCTCATTAAATTGGTACCAGTATCCCATTAGTGCATGCATGAACTGTGAATAAATCACATTTGCACAATATTTATGTGAATAACATAAAATAATTGTTGTAATTCAGCCACAAAGTGGCTTATTTATGCCGTTATATGACTGCAATATTTTGTCTCCAATATGTCACAAGTTGGTTTAGTGGGCCCTCACACTACTGTCTCATGTTTCTGACTCATGGAAACTAAACTGAGACGACTTTGCGACAGTTTCCAGATGCCTGCAACATCTTGAAACTATTTTAGGAGACGATTTGCTTTGTAATTCTTTTGAACAAAATACAAGCGACTTGAGAGCGAGGCCCTGCAAATCATGCGAGGAAACTGAGGAGCGTGTGTCAATTTAACGTAGTTGTGTCTTATTTAAAGACTGGAACCAGTTTCCTTGAGAGGGGTTGGACACTCTTCCACTCTGGAGTTGCCCCTGGTGAGAGGCGCCGAGCAGGAGTGGGCATACTTGTTGCCCCCCATCTTGGTGCCTGTACGTTGGGGTTCACCCCGGTGAACGAGAGGGTAGCCTCCCTTCGCCTACGTGTGGGGGGACGGGCTCTGACTGTTGTTTGTGCCTATGCGCCAAACGGCAGCGCAGATTACCCACCCTTTTTGGAGTCCTTGGAGGGGGTATTGGAGGGTGCGCCTCCTGGGGACTCCCTTGTTCTGCTGGGGGACTTCAACGCTCACGTGGGCAATGACAGTGAGACCTGGAGGGGTGTGGTTGGGAGGAACGGCCCCCCTGATCTGAACCCAGAGTGGTGTTCTGTTGTTGGACTTCTGTGCTCGTCATGGATTGTCCATAACGAACACCATGTTCAGGCATAAGGGTGTCCATATGTGCTCTTGGCACCAGGACACCCTAGGTCGCAGTTCGATGATCGACTTTGTTGTCGTCTCATCTGATCTGCGGCCGCATGTCCTGGACACTCGGGTGAAGAGAGGGGCGGAGCTGTCAACTGACCACTACCTGGTGGTGAGTTGGCTCCGATGGTGGGGGAGGATGCCGGTCAGACCTGGCAGACCCAAACGTATTGTGAGGGTCTGCTGGGAACGTCTGGCAGAGTCTCCCGTAAGACGGAGCTTTAACTCCCACCTCCGGGAGAGCTTTGAACACGTTCCGAGGGAGGCGGGGGACATTGAGCCCGAGTGGGCCATGTTCCGCGCCTCTATTGTCGAGGCAGCTTATCGGAGTTGTGGCCGCAAGGTTGTTGGTGCCTGTCGTGGTGGCAACCCTCGAACCCGGTGGTGGACACCGGCGGTGAGGGATGCTGTCAAGCTGAAGAAGGAGTCCTATTGGGCCTTTTTGGCCTGTGGGACCCCGGAAGCAGCAGATAGGTACCGACAGTCCAAGCGGCATGCGGCTCGGGTGGTTGCTGAGGCAAAAACTCGGGCGTGGGAGGAGTTCGGAGAGGCCATGGAGAATGACTTCCGTACGGCTTCGAGGCGATTCTGGTCCACCATCCGGCGTCTCAGGGGGGGAAAGCGGTACGCGACCAACACCATTTATGGTGGGGATGGCGTGCTGTTGACCTCAACTCGGGATGTTGTGAGTCGGTGGGCGGAATACTTCGAAGACCTCCTCAATCCTACTGGCACGTCTTCCACTGAGGAAGCGGAGCCTGGGGACTTTGGGTCGGGCTCTCCAATCTCTGGTGCTGAGGTCGCCGAGGTGGTTAAAAAGCTCCGCGGTGGCAGGCTCCGGGGGTGGATGAGATTCGTCCTGAGTTCCTTAGGGCTCTGGATGTTGTGGGGTTGTGTTGGCTTACGCGACTCTGCAATATCGCGTGGACATCGGGGGCAGTTCCCTTGGATTGGCAGACTGGGGTGGTGGTTCCCCTATTCAAAAAGGGGGACCGTAGGGTGTGTTCCAACTATAGGGGGATCACACTCTTAAGCCTCCCTGGTAAGGTCTATTCAGGGGTTCTGGAGAGGAGGGTCCGTCGGATAGTCGAACCTCGGATTCAGGAGGAGCAGTGTGGTTTTCGTCCTGGTCGTGGAACACTGGACCAGCTCTACACCCTCAACAGGGTCCTGGAGGGTGCGTGGGAGTTTGCCCAACCAGTTTACATGTGCTTTGTAGACTTGGAAAAGGCATTCGACCGCGTCCCTCGGGGGGTTCTGTGTAGGGGTGGGCCATATCGTCTCGTCTACGATAATACCGGTGGATTTTTTGACACCGGTGAAAAAAATTATATCGCGGCATCCTATGATGACGTCATTTGACTGCGTCACTTTGCGATAACGGTGGTTTTGTGGAGGAACGCGGACCGCGTGAAGCAGCAGACAGCAGCCGGTGTTCCGTGGAGACTGCCTTCATGTGGAGATGCCCTACATTTTGTTAATACGCATGCGCGCGCACACCGCGAGGAGGAGGAACGAGCTAGCATTAGCCTCACAGTTGCATCTAGCTTCACCGGGCAGCCGGCTTTGTGCGATCAGAGGTCCCTGGAGCTCGCCTCGATGTCGGACTGGAAGCCGAAGACATCGGGGGACAACGAGCTAACTTGGAATAATAAAGCCGACAACCTTTTAGGAGGTGCATGCAGCTAAACCGGATTGCCCGAGCTGCGGATTCGGGGTGGCTAAATGCTAACAGCTGAACGCGGCGCGCACAGACTGCGGCGTCGGTAAGTTATTAAAACTTTTTCTTTCTGTCTCCAACTGTATGAAGTTAGGATACTAACAGTCCTTCCTGTAAAGGGTTTAAACTGCGTGGTGCTACAGAAAGCTGCGAAGCTCAGACGTAACGCAGCGGTGCTAACAACTGGAGCTAACAACTGGAGCTAACAACTGGAGCTAACAGCTGGAGCTAACAGCTGGAGCTAACAGGCAAACTGATGACAGAAGCTGCCGCTTAAAGTAAGAAATTATTATTTTTATTTACTGTATGCTCTTTTAAAGTAGTAGTAGTTTCTTTATTTCAGACACAATACAAGATCCATATATGTACATAAAAAGAATAAAACATAAAAGATTAAAAAGCCTTCCTATAAAGAAATAAAATAAGAATAAAAAATTAAAAAAGATTTAAAAGCTTTCCTATATAGGCTCATCCGCCAGTGAGTCCTTAAAATAGAAAAATATCTCACAGAGCTCAGTCCAGGGTTGGTCAGTGTAGTGATGATGCAGTTTTCAGAAACAGACAATCTGCACATGCATCTATACATGAGGTTGCGCAGCACCGCTTGGCAAGTAGGCACACCTGCATCAGCAAACATTTTGCTCGCACTGCTCCATCGAAATTAAAATGTGTTAAAGTGTTAGAATAGTCATTACCGCACACCTCAGTGGCGGCTGGTGCGGTATATATATTTTTGCTTGTTAAATATGAATATATTTTTTTGTAATCTGGTGACTGTTTATGAAAAGTCATTTTGAAATTACACATTTGTTTGGTTGATTCAATAAAAGGAGAAAATGTGAAATATCGTCTGATATCGTTATCGGGGTATTTCAAAAAATATATCGTGATATCATTTTTTGGTAATATCGCCCACCCCTAGTTCTGTGGCGGGTACTCCGGGAGTATGGGGTACCAGGCCCTTTGATATGGGCTGTTAGGTCCCTGTACGACCGGTGTCAGAGCTTGGTCCGCATTGCCGGCAGTAAGTCAGGCTCGTTTCCGGTGAGAGTTGGACTCCGCCAAGGTTGCCCTTTGTCACCGATTCTGTTTATAACTTTTATGGACAGAATTTCTAGGCGCAGCCAAGGTGTTGAGAGGATCCGTTTTGGTGGCCTTAGAATCGCTTCTCTGTTTTTTGCAGATGATGTGGTCCTATTGGCTTCATCAGCTCGTGATCTACAGCTTTCGCTGGAGCGGTTTGCAGCTGAATGTGATGCGGCCGGGATGAGGATCAGTTCCTCCAAATCCGAGGCCATGGTCTTGAGCCGGAAAAGGGTAGCATGCCCTCTCCGGGTCGGGGAGGAGGTCCTTACCCAAGTGGAGGAGTTTAAGTATCTCGGGATCTTGTTCACGAATGAGGGAAAACTGGAGCGTGAGATCGATAGGCGGATAGGTGCAGCGTCCGCAGTGAAGCGGGCGCTGTACCGGTCTGTCGTGGTGAAGAGAGAGCTGAGTCAAAAGGCAAAGCTCTCAATTTACCGATCGATCTACGTTCCCACCCTCATCTATGGTCATGAGCTTTGGGTTATGACCGAAAGAACAAGATCTCGGATACAAGCGGCTGAAATGAGTTTTCTCCGCAGGGTGGCTGGACTCTCCCTTAGAGATAGGGTGAGAAGCTCAGTCATCCGGGAGGGACTCGGAGTAGAGCCGCTGCTTCTCCACATCGAGAGGAGCCAGTTGAGGTGGCTCGGGCATCTGGTTAGGATGCCTCCTGGACGCCTCCCTGGTGAGGTGTTCCGGGCATGTCCCACCGGGAGGAGACCCAGAGGAAGACCCAGGATACGCTGGAGGGACTATGTTTCTCGGCTGGCCTGGGAACGCCTTGGGATTCCCCCAGAGGAGCTGCTCCAAGTGGCTGGGGAGAGGCTGCTAGCTACCCCCGCGACCCGACCCCGGATAAGCGGAAGAAAATGGATGGATGGATGGGTGTCTTATTTATTTATTTACTATTGATAATTCTAAGATGTGGGCTCGTATTTAATATTTACATACCTGCTATGCACTGTTTGTGGACAGCCTGTGCTTTTTAAAGATATTTCAGGCAGATACTTGCACTTCTATATTCAAATATTTGTATTTGGACATCATATAGATGCAATCGGTCTTTTGCACGTGACGTCACGGCTCATATCTTTTTGCACTTACGGTCGCCATTTTCCGGGGATACCCGTTCATTTAAACAGAGGAAGTCCATGTTAAACACAGTGCGATACAGAACAATAACATCAGCAAAATGCAAACTAAATATAAAAATGAGCAGAAGCCTTATAGAGAGAAACTCAACCTTGAAGCCAGAGAACGTTACATGGTGAAGTTAGCTTCAATTAACAACATTGATCCTTACGAGGTAGCAGCTAAGGCATGGACTTCCTCTGTTTAACTGAACGGGTATCCCCGGAAAATGGCGACCGGGAGTGCAAAATGTCACGTGTCTGCAAAAGACCGATTATTCAAATCAGTTCATTTTATTTCTATAGCTCCAAGTCACAACAGAGGTCATCTCAGGGCACTGAAAAGAAACATTACAGGTATACATAAAAATAACAAGTTAACACTATTTATCTGAGGAGCACACTGCTTTGAATTTAATTCCATCACATAACTGTCATCTATTATTGACTTGGAAATATAAAAATATTATTTTTTATAAGGAATTGTGAAGTGGAAAATGTGCAGAAACCTTTGATCAGTGGCAAGTTTAGCCTCTTTTGGAAGGTGCTCAAGCACCCCTAAATTTTAACTCAGCACCCCTGAAAAATAAAGAAAAAAATGTTTTATATTTTTTTCTTCTTTTTTGTGACTTCCCCCTGAGCAGTTGCTGTGGTTCCCAACCCTGGTCCTTGAGGAACACCATTCTTCCATGTTTTAGTCGTTTCCCTGCTCCAACAAACCTGACTCAGTGACTTAATTACCGGTACTTCTTCATGTTCTGCAGAAGCCTGTAAATCACCCATTTATTAAAATCAGGTGGAGCAGAGAAACAACGAAAACATGCAGGATGGTGTTCCGCAAGGACCAGGGTTGGGAACCCCTAATTTATAAAGGGTGGAATTCAGTTTATTCCATTTCCAAAATCTAAACTGAGTCTGGAAACATGTAAAAAATGGATAAAGCCCTGTGGCCGACCTCCTGAGCAGCTGATACAAGAGCGATAAACAGGAAGTACCATGTTCATCCTCCATTTTCTGTCATAATTACATCGTATGCTTAATGGTTAAATTAAAGATTAATGCTTAAAGCTAGTTGTGCTTTGTTTTGTGTGTTTTGAATGTAGATATAGCTACGCTGCAACTTCTGGTTGCATAAGTTTAGTCTTTGTTATGATCAGTTAACTGATTTTGTACAAAGCGTCTGTGTTGCCTGTTGCATGTTTGTTTGTCCAGCACTTTGGTGTGGACTTGTTCCTGTTTAACCCTTGTGCGTGCGGATGGGGTCCGGCTGTCCCCAACCCCCCCTTTTCCTGTTTCAGGAGTGTTGCGGTTGCGGTTGAGGCGCGGCAGCGATGGCGTGTTCGTGACAGTGGTGTTAGTTGCGTGTTTGACATTATCACTATCATCAAAACGGTGCAAAATCGCAGAAACGGGTGAAACGATTTGTGGTGTTTACTCAAAAAAAAAGCAAGCAAAAGAAAACCCACAAACAAACCAATAAAAAAGATCAACCGAAAATCCCCCGCCGTGTGAGACACTTGCAACTTTTGATGTGATTTACGATGCGCTCAGCGACGACTCGTTCGTGGGGTTTGCAACCAGCCATCCAGCCAGCCATGGAAACACCGAGCGCGCAGCCGGTCCGTCGCTACAGTCGCTCCCGCACCCTCGAAATCGCCACATGCAAAACGCACGCGGGGATGTTACAAAGTAGTACGCTCGAACCCATATCAGCCGCCACCTCATCCGCAGGCCCCGCGTGCATCAGCAGCAGCAGCAGCTCTTCCGAGTGGCGCGTGCACCCCACGTGTCTACCGCTGGTGTGCGTGATGACGCGAGTCGCGAGTGGGAGACGGAGGGGGCGCGAAGCTGCAACGCGTGAAGAGGAGGAACAGGACGAGGAGGAGGACAACGAGCCGGAGGACGAGGAGCAAGAGGATGAGACCCGTGGCACCGAGGGACAAGAGCGAGACAACGGACCCAGTAGCGACTGGAACGCACCGGCGGATGACAGCGAGTTCGAGGAAGAGGAGGAGGATAATGAGGAACAGGATGATGTTGATGATACTGAGGACGATGATGCTAAGGATGATGCTGATGTTGCTACTGAGGACAATAATGAGGAACAGGATGATGATGATGATGATGATGATGATGATGATGATGATGATGATGATGGTGATGATGATGATGGTGAAGATGATGATGACGGTGAAGATGATGCTGCTGCTGTTGCTCATGATGATGATGGTGGTAAGGATGCCGATGATAATGATGATGCTGATGTTGATGCTGATGTTGATGATGAAGAAGTGGAAGAGGATGATGGTGATGATGTAGAAGTGGAAGAGGATGATGACAATGAGGAAGAAGTAGAAGAGGATGATGATGATGATGATGATGATGATGAAGAGGTGGAAGAAGCGGAAGAGGAGGAAGAAGTGGAAGAGGAGGAAGAAGAGGAGGATGACGACGACGATGTGTTCGTGTCATCCCGGAGCGGCTCGGTCGTGTGGCGCAGCCGCTTCCTCCCGCACTCGCAGCCGGAGGACGAGGTGGTGTGGTCAGGGGCACCATCAGCGGCCGCGGCGCGCGAGCTACTGCCTACGCCCGCTCACCACGACGACGACGACGAAGACGAGACGGCGGGCTTGCTCGCAGCTTTCTCGCTCTTCTTGGACCCGGGGCTCGAGGAGCTGGTGGTGACCATGACCAACTTGGACGCGAGTAGACGCGCGCGCGCTCGCTGGCGCCCCATGAGCCGAGCGGACCTCCGGGCGTACGTGGGGCTTCTGCTGCTCGCGGGCGTCTACCGGTCGCGGAGCGAAGCGTGCGAGAGCCTGTGGCACCCCGAGACCGGGCGCGCGGTCTTCCGAGCCACCATGCCGCTGGGCGCGTTCCGCGCGTACTCTGCGGCGTTGCGCTTCGACGACCGCGAGACGCGACGCGATAGAGGAGGAGGCAAGCTGGCGCCCATCGAAGAGGCGTGGGACGCGTGGGCCTCCCGGTTGCCGCTAATGTACGATCCGGGCAGCGCTGTCACTGTCGACGAGCGCCTGGTCCCGTTCAAAGGTGAGAGAGAGAAAGAGAGTAATCGGCACGTGGGGTATAACGAGTGTTTACTGAGATGTTGTCTTTATCTAATATTATAAATATGTTTTTGTATATGTAAAGAAATGAAACAATCCACACGCACACACACGCACACACACACACACGCGCACGCACACGCACACGCACGCACATACATACACACACGCACACACACACACACACACACACACACACACACACACACACACACACACACACACACACACACATACACTAGATTAAGGGTTAGGCCCACTCGCGGATGGAGGGCGCGGCGCCTGCGCCAAAAAACACACTTCACCCACCCCAAACGCCTCGCGGTCGCGAACGGGAGGCTCGGGGAGGTATACCAGTGTGTGCGCTGTTGCAATAGGAATCGCGATTTAAAAACACCCCCTTGCGATGTACGGAGGTATCGCACACGCACACACACACACACACACACACACACACACACACAGCCTTGTTACTGTTACATTGTGGGGCCCCAAGACCGGGCCATGCATTGTGGGAACCACCCTTTCTAGAGGTTCTACAGGCCTGAAAAAAATCAGGCAAAGTATGTGAGTGGCAAGGAACAAACACCCATCTTCAAATATTCAAAATAATCAAGTTTAGTTTTCTGACATGACTAGAACACGCTTCTTGGGGACTTTTTCTAACATTTAGTACTTACTAGGGACCTTTCTGACATTTAGTACTTAATGGGGACCAAGTAAGCACACAAACCAGTTTTTCTATCTTTCACAGGACCACTAATACACTTTCAGGTTTACCAAGCTTACATAGCCCAAAGTACTTAAAAGTGAATAAATGCAAGCAGAAAAAAATGCATCCTTTTGTAAGGTTCACCCCCACACTTCTTAGTTATAAGGAATTATTTTAGCAAGGATCACTTTATTTTTGGTAATATCTTCATACAAAAATGAATGGACAAAACACACAATAAGATGGTCGTACTCAATGAATTCATCACAAATAAACAAATCATTTATTTAATGAATCAAATAAATCACTAATGTACAGCTTATTGTGAGATTAATTTCCTATAAAAAGTTTAACAAACTATTAGGTTTAGATGTTAATAAACCATTTGTTTGTTGCACTTTTTTAAGTTTTGGCAGAGCATAATTTAAAAGGGAAGAAAGGAGGAAGAGTGGTCAGTTATTTTAACTTTAACCTTTAAAGAATGTGGATTTTAACCAGAAAGAGCAGACGTCTCAACGAATTCAGCAAAGACCTCAGGTATGCTCAGTAACAACAGCCATTACCTTGACCGGGTTAGTCTCACCCACCACGGCTCAAGTCGGAGGAAAGATCGTCCAATTTGGTGAAGAACTTCTCGGAACCTCATCCACTTGGAGACTTTCGAGGCATTTTAAGTTACTCCTCCAGCGTCTTCTCTGGGCTGCTGCTAATTGAAGATCAGAGATGAGGTTTTTCAGTATCCATCTCAAAAATAGAAAGCCTCCGCTCGGAAGTTTCAAAACAAAAGTTTCTCTGTGAGGAACTTTGGTAAGCAAAAATAAACAAGACCGAGTGTTGGTCTGGTCTGAGAGGTTCCCTGTGGTTAATGGATAATGAATAAAAGATTATTTTGTTTATTATCAGAGTAATAAGAAAATGTCTCTTTACTGTTTAAGAAAACCTGTTATGACTTTAAATGAACTGAGTTCAGTCTCTCTGAAGGAGGCCTTCTGAGAGTAAGGTCAAAGACAGGTGGAACTGTTTATTCCACCCCTAGGTGACCACTACATTTTTAAATCCTTATTAGAAATAGAAACTTTTTTTTTACATCTTTATATGAAATTAAGAACCAAGGCATATTTATCTAACAAAAACATTTATTTTGTTATTAACTTAAACTCCAATAAACATTTTCTGTTTAGATGAAACATATTTTCACAAAACTGACTATACAGAAGTTTTGTTTTCCTCACAAATTTCTCAAACTCGGGTCTAAACTTAAAATCCTGTTTTTAAAATGTTCAAAGCTCACAAAATGTTAAAGTTTCATTGAAAAGCAAAATGGTTCTAAAATGGAAAACATTTTGAGCAGATCAGAAAAGAACAAAAGCATCAAACCCCCCACTTGCACTTCTTTTTTAAACTAAAACACTTAAGATTTTACAAAACTGTTGTTAGTTGAAATAGTTTGTTTTCAAAACTTAGAAAAGATGGAAAAAAGAAAATGAAAAACTTGTCCGAGACAAGCAACTGTCCAAGTTGAATGGCATATTAAACTTTGTTTTTAAGAGATGTAATCCGATTCTTGATATAGAATTTTATGGCCAGCCAATCCCTGTTTTTAAGTGCCGTTTTTTCTTTTTGAAGACACTTATCACAGTCAATTTTTCTTGGAACACAACAGGTGGTTATGAAGGACATCATGTGTTTCTCTACAGCTGCAATTTCTTCTTTCTCCCACATCTTTCTCTTGAATGGTCTGCGACCTGCAATTGGAAAAAAGAAAAATCCCCATTGTTTTTTAATATTTTACTTAAAGAAAACAGGATTTTACATACTTTAGCACATGCTGATTTGTACTGGCTTGGGATAGGCATTGTCATGACCTTAAATGATAAGCATTCAGGGTGTATTTTTCAGTGTTAGACTTCAAATTTGAGTGTCGAGAATGTCAAAAAGAATTTTAACAAGCATAACGTGTTGATATCTGCAACATTGCACGTCTTTAGAGAACCAAATCACAAGAATGGTCTGCTGTAACCTTTTCCCTAAATCAATCAGGTAGAAAGTGTCTGTCCATCTCATCATCATTGCTTTGAAGCCTCAACACAAAAGAACAAATAAAAAAAATTGTAAACATTGTCCAGCCCATACAAGACTTAATTTTGGAGTTGAAGACAATTCTGCAATTGCAGAGTTCATTAGAATAATAAAAAATAAAATAAAATACAAGAGACTCATCTTAGATAACAAAAAAGTTTGAAATTATTTTACACAATTAATTACTTTTACTCTTCTTTGGTGACAGGCACTGAAGCGACTGTGAAGGTGTCACAGCACCATCCTGTATTTCATCCAACTCAACATCCTGGTTCACAACTGGCACCATCTTTCTGTCTTCTCTTTCCATAGATTCAGCATCTTTCTCTGAAAAACAAAAAACAAATAAACAAAAAACATACAAATTCAATTATTTGTAAAAACGTAAAATACCGGGGCAGTTTGGGTAACTGAAAGGGAGAGAAGTTGGCTTCAGTTGAATCAGTGGCACAGGTTAGATTTTCTGTCTCAGAAATGTAGTTTACAAGGAAAGATAAGCCAGAAAAATGTTTGCTGCTTCAATGCTCAGATGACAAAAGAGATGGCAATAGTTTGTTCTCTAATTGGCTTACATAAACAAAGGTCAATATAATTAATTGTTAAATGAAGGGTATAAATAAGAAGTAAACAAGTCTAAATAAGGCTGATTACGATTAATAATTTACTTTAATTATTAAAGGAAAATGTTATCAAAATATTTAAGTTAGATTTAAATAAGAAATGTTAAGCTGAATTGACTTTACTTTCTCGTTTAGGTCATCAGCCTAGGGCTGGGCAATTATTTGATTGCTATTATTGATCGTGAAAAAATTCAGGTCGATTACGGTGATCAGCTGTGAGCCTCTTCCTCGATCAAACATGCTGGAAATGTGCGCAACAACAGCCAATCAGAACCCAAATTCTCCTGCTCCACTTCCGTTTATACGTTGCTAATGAAACACGGACGGAATCACAGAATTAATTAAACAAAAGGTAAGCCAGTATAAAATGTTGAATCTCACAGAGTTTGCTTATTTGGGCGAGTTTCGGAGGCATTTTGGCCGCTGTCACTTCCTGTACCTGCTGTTACCTGCTAACATGCAGCGTGATCTCTGAGCTGCCCTCTCGACACAGAGAGGGAGAGGGAGAGGGGAAAAAAGGAAAGAGAGCCTGCGATACACCGCGGCTTGCTAAAACAAAAGCGTCCTTCAAAAATATGAAGCGTCTTGGGTAACGTTTAGGACAGAATAATGTCCCAGCAGTTCTTCGTTTATCTGGAGAAGAACTTTCTGTAAATTTTATCAGCACACGATGGGCTGGACGAGACGTGAAGACAACTTCCTGTCCGAGTCTCATCACAAACAGCAGCTGAGAGACGCAACAAACTCCTGAACACTCAGAAGGTGGGAGTTTATCCAACATGTTTTCCTGTCTGCAGAACCAGATATTCTTTCAGAAAAAATGAAACAACGTTGTTTGTTGTTTGATAAAGGACTGTAAACAGGAGGGGGTCATGGCGGGGGGGGTCCTTCCATAACAAAAGTAATGAGCTTAGATCATATTCAGTTTGCAAATGTGCACAAATTGTTGCTGTTTGTAGTTTTATGTTTCCTTATGGCATATTTAATGTGAAATTCATTTCTAAAACTTTAATTTTACAAAAGGATAACTTTATTAAAGTGAGATTCTATGATTTACATATACAGTAAATGTTTTTTTTTTCTTGGTAAATACCTTTTTAAATACTTTGCAAAAACAATGTCATGTTCTACTGAACCACAGCTATTTGTTATATTAGTGAAAGTGAAAAAACAGCCATTATTTTTATTTCTGTAGCTATATTTATTTGTTGAATTATTTTTCAGTCACTTTTTAGGTTAACAAAAAAAATCGTGATATTAATCATGATTGGACAATATGAAAAAATTAATCGTGATCATTTTTTTTGCCATATCGCCCAGCCCTACATCAGCCTTTATTCATCTATGAATAAATCAATGGAAAGATCAATGGAATTACTGTAGCCAGCATGATGTTCTTTCACAATCTGTTCCATGTGGACGTTAGGCAGGTCTAGAGGCTAAAACCAAAATGACTTGAAAGGCATTCTTAAGAATAGTTGTTTATTTCAGAATTGATTGTGAAATTTAAGATTTTATCAAAAACACTAACCTTCTTCTTCTGACTCTTCATTTGCATCACTGTCCATGGGTACATTCTCTGTATTTATTGTATTTTTTTTAAGATAAAACAAGAAAAACAAAAAGTGTTTCAATTATATCTAGCTGCAATAATGTCCACAAAAACACAACATTTTTTTCTGCGTAAAAAAATACCTTCTGGACCAATGATGATATCATCCAGGTTTTTGCCTTGAAATTCTGCAAGTCGTCCTTGCTCAAGTGCCATGAGCACTTTACTTATCTTAGCAAGTTGAATAGTATTGTCTGGAAGCCTGTAGAACTTTCGGTGGACTCTTATGTCATGGCCCAGAAAATCAGCCAATTGGTCCAGCTCTGCATTACTGAGGTTCAGAATTTGAGAAAGAGTTCCTGTTTGCTTGCGCAGCTTTGTTGAGGTGATGTTTTCAGGACTTTTAGCTCCACAGGTTTTAGCATAGTGTCGGAGACAGTCAGAGCCACGATAACAGCTCCATGCAGAAGGCCTTCCAAATAAGTAAATATTGTCTTTGGGAACTTCACATTCCTCACGTTTAGCAACAAGCAAGTCCAATGATTCTTGCATTCGTGGAGTGAGAAGAACAGGAACTTTTCTTCCTCTTTTTCCTCTTATTTCTACCCTCTTGAAATGTTGACAGAGTTTTTTCTCAAGATCAGAGAGTGCCACACTTGCATCATCATCATCTTTGGCAGAGGGAGCAGAAAGATATGCAGAGAGTGGCATTTTTGACACCTCTCCTGCTCTGCGTCGATTAAACAGGATCACTTGAGTCAAAGTGACTTTTGCCAAATTTGCAAATGTCTTGGACGAAGTTTCTTCTGACAACTTTTTTGAATATTGTTGTTGCTCAGCATTCAAGAACTGGTGGAGAATTTGAACATCTTTTGTAAATGGAAGCAACTGAGGTACATTCCACTTTGCTTCCTGAAGTGTTCTATGGGATACCGATGAAACAAGCTCATTCCATCTGGCATCATATACCTTTCTGAATGCACAAGCATCTTTTGCTGCATTGTAGTTTCCCTGTACATTTGCACGACTTTCAGCAAGCTGAGAAATCTTAGTCAAACTATACCCAATTTTAAGAGCAAGACTTGGGCACTTGTATGTGTGGGTTTCAGTGGAATAGCCTGCAAGATGCTTAACTGCTTTGACAACATGCATAAAATTTTTAGGCATGATGTGATCTTCAATGGTCATCAGAGGAGTAATTTTTCTGGAACATATTAAAAGCCTTCCCAGCTCTCTCATTTTTTGGCGGATGTATTCATGTTGCCCTACATCGTGTCCGAGTCGATTAAACAGATGCTCACCATATTCCAAAATGAAATTTTCAGATTTGATTGTGAGAAAAATGTTATCTTGATTCATATTGTTTAATACCTTCCAAAACTCTTCTTTGACCCCAGGAGGTGGTGGTACTGCAAACGCACAAAGAGACTGGACACGCGTTTTGCCAGTCTTGTTTTCAATGTTAGACTTGAATTTACAGATCTTTACATGCCTCCACAGCACTTTCCTTGCAAACAAGCCTTGACAAAAGATACAGTGAAGGAAGTTTTCTGCTTGAGAAACATTTCTTGGCAGCTTGCGTGGAACAAGGTTTCCAGAACCAGTATTTAAGACCTCAACATTATGTGCAAAGTTGCCCCTATTTCTTAGATGCTCCAGAAGTAATCTTCTCTTTTTGGAACCCTTAGGAAATGCTACAGCTTTTGCGACGTCTGGTTTGTTGTAGTGAACGCGCTCCAAATGTCTTGACATTTTTATAAATCCCTTTTTACAGTACAAACAGAATTGCTTTTTGTTATATATTCTTGATCCATTGCTTCTTTTACATACAGCAGGAATGGAAGGTGACCCATCAGATAATCCAGCAGTAGATGGGGCAATAACACCAGCAGGAGGATTTTCATCTACAACAACAGGTGCTAAGTTTAAGGAAGGGCTGCTACTGTTGGAAATCTTTTTGAGTTTTGATAACTTTTCACTGGTGCGGTGTGAACTACTACAACGTTGCCTTTTACGTTTTGCATCAGATTTCTTTTTTCTGGTGGGTGAGCGTCCTCTGGTAAAAGTCTGTTTTGAATCTTCAACATTGACACTGGCCTCAGCTGCTGACAAACTTCCATCTTCATCCGACACGTCCGTAAAGCATTTAAGCAGAAAATTTTCCTGATCCTTACTTTCAGTGACACAACTTTCATCTGTGTCAGAAGAGTCATCACTACACCCAGGAACATATTCTTCTCCACTGCCACTGCCACTTGAGTCATAAAGCTCATCTGATTCAAAGTTCATCAGTTTAGTCATCTGAAGAAAGTAAATAAAAAGAATATCACTATAATCAATGAAAAAAAGTTTGCATATGTTTACAGATAATATGCAAATTACTTGTATGCTTTTGGTCCTCCTTAATTTTGGGACAATCCGGTCTTCTTCCAAGTCAAGAGATGCTGACCTTCTACTTATCCTCTAGAAAAGAAAAAGAAAAAGTTATTGATGAGAAAAACATCTTATACCATCTGTGAAACATTGGCATGGAGAAAGCCATAATGTTTCTCCAAGCTAATGTTTAAGTGAAAACACTTGAAAATGCATATACACTATTTGTAACAAATGTATAAGAAGAGGAGGAGACAAAAAATGAGTATGTGAGGGCAAGATTTTTGTGGGGTGAGGGGAATTATGCAATCTTCAGTCAAGTTAATAATCAATTAAAGTGATTGGAAAAGTCACACAAATACATTTTGGGATCAGAGAAGACCATCCATCGTGGTCCCAACAGTGTACCACAGATCTGAAAGTGTGCTTAAAGGTTCAGTATGTAATTTCTGGAACACGCTGGAACTTAGGAAAATTTTGAACAGAGACACGTTTCTGGTCCCTCCCCCTCAGAGCCATATATGGCTCTGTTACCCTTGCTCTGCTGAAATTCAAATTCAAGCTCTGTTTTTATTGGTTGATTCAAATTCAAGCTCTGTTTTTATTGGCTGGTTACAAACTCTGTTTTTATTGGCTGGTTAACGGCGTGTCACTGTGGCTTTTTAGAAATGCTTTTAGAGAAGCAAGGGGACAATAGTTTTTTTCAGAGATTACTTGTCGAAAATCAGTATGTCAGGAGGTAGTGACAGAGTGAAGAAATATGTTAAAAATATATTGTTATAAAAGTTACATACAGCTCCTTTAACCTAAAATGGTAGCTGAGGCCCATAAAGTAAGTTGCAACAAAGTGTGATTGGCACCCAACATAAAACATTGCTTGAGATATTAGGTATTTAATAATTAACACTCGATGAAATAAAATGAGCATGGAGCTTGATTAAAATACAATATGTCAGTTGTAATTCTGTCATAAGAACTATACCTTCTTTTTAGATAAAGTAGACTTTGATGGAAGATGATCTGTTTCGTCAGACTCCGCTGCCTCAGTGGGTTCAGTTAATGGTTTTTCTACCTATAAATAAAGAGCAGCTGTAAAATCTTACTGATCAGAACATCTTATCCCAGGTTTTCAACAATTCCATTAAGAACACCCAAGTCAATGGAAAAACAAGCTTCATAGATAAACGTTTCATTACATTTTCCAGAACTAGACTTACTGAAACTGTGATTGCATTCAAAATGTGCATTATGTAATGTACCAATGTCAATACAGTGCAACTTGTCAAGTAAAAAATGTGAGGATTTTTAAAATTTTCAACCATCAAAATGGCCTGCAACAATCTTCAAAAGTAAATTATCAAGTTCAGTGCACTCTAACAACATTAGCCACTCTTCATGTTGGGAAATAATCATTACCACAGACCTGAAAGTGTGTTAAGCTCAAAATGCTAGCTGAGGCCCACAAAGTAAGTTAAACCAGAGTGTGCTTAACACCCAACATATAACATTATACCTGTAGATCTGAATGATACAATAATTAACCGTCAGCCACACAAAATGATCATGGAGCTTGATTAAAATACAATATGTCAGTTGTAATTCTGTCATAAGAACTGTACCTTCTTTTTAGACAATGCAGACTTTGTTGGAGGATGATCTGTTTCTCCAGATTCCCCTGCATCAACAAACTCAGGCAATGGTTTGACAACCTGGAATATTTATACAAGAGTGGAAAATTGTCAGATGTAAGATGAAGTGATTGGAAAAGTCATACCAAACTCTACAACTGGGATCAGAAGAGGTCATCCATCGGGGTCCCCACATCTTACCACAGACCTGAAAGTGTGTTTAGGTCGAAATGCTAGCTGAGGCCCACAAAGTAAGTTAAACCAGAGTGTGCTTAGCACCCAACATATAACATTATACCTTTAGATCTGAATGATACAAAAATTAACGGTCAGCCACTCAAAATGAGCATGGAGCTTGATTAAAATACAATATGTCAGTTGTAATTCTGTCATAAGAACTATACCTTCTTTTTAGACAATGCAGACTTTGCTGGAGGATGATCTGTTTCTCCAGATTCCCCTGCATCAACAAACTCAGGCAATGGTTTGACAACCTGGAATATTTATACAAGAGTGGAAAATTGTTAGATGTAAGATGAAGTGATTGGAAAAGTCATACCAAACTCTACAATTGGGATCAGAAGAGGCCATCCATCGGGGTCCCCACATCTTACCACAGACCTGAAAGTGTGTTTAGCTCGAAAGGCTAGCTGAGGCCCACAAAGTAAGTTAAACCAGAGTGTGCTTAGCACCCTACATATAACATTATACCTTTAGATCTGAATGATACAAAAATTAACGGTCAGCCACACAAAATGAGCATGGAGCTTGATTAAAATACAATATGTCAGTTGTAATTCTGTCATAAGAACTATACCTTCTTTTTAGACAATGCAGACTTTGCTGGAGGATGATCTGTTTCTCCAGATTCCCCTGCATCAACAAACTCAGGCAATGGTTTGACAACCTGGAATATTTATACAAGAGTGGAAAATTGTTAGATGTAAGATGAAGTGATTGGACAAGTCATACTAAACTCTACAACTGGGATCAGAAGAGGTCATCCATCGGGGTCCCCACATCTTACCACAGACCTGAAAGTGTGTTTAGCTCGAAATGCTAGCTGAGGCCCACAAAGTAAGTTAAACCAGAGTGTGCTTAGCACCCAATATATAACATTATACCTTTAGATCTGAATGATACAAAAATTAACGGTCAGCCACACAACATGAGCATTGAGTTTGATTAAAATACAATATGTCAGTTGTAATTCTGTCACAAGAACTATACCTTCTTTTTAGACAATGTAGACTTTGCTGGAGGATGATCTGTTTCTCCAGATTCCCCTGCATCAACAAACTCAGGCAATGGTTTGACAACCTGGAATATTTATACAAGAGTGGAAAATTGTTAGATGTAAGATGAAGTGATTGGAAAAGTCATACCAAACTCTACAATTGGGATCAGAAGAGGCCATCCATCGGTGTCCCCACATCTTACCACAGACCTGAAAGTGTGTTTAGCTTGAAAGGCTAGCTGAGGCCCACAAAGTAAGTTAAACCAGAGTGTGCTTAGCACCCTACATATAACATTATACCTTTAGATCTGAATGATACAAAAATTAACGGTCAGCCACACAAAATGAGCATGGAGCTTGATTAAAATACAATATGTCAGTTGTAATTCTGTCATAAGAACTATACCTTCTTTTTAGACAATGCAGACTTTGCTGGAGGATGATCTGTTTCTCCAGATTCCCCTGCATCAACAGACTCAGGCAATGGTTTGACAACCTGGAATATTTATACAAGAGTGGAAAATTGTTAGATGTAAGATGAAGTGATTGGAAAAGTCATACCAAACTCTACAATTGGGATCAGAAGAGGCCATCCATCGGGGTCCCCACATCTTACCACAGACCTGAAAGTGTGTTTAGCTCAAAATGCTAGCTGAGGCCCACAAAGTAAGTTAAACCAGAGTGTGCTTAGCACCCAACATATAACGTTATACCTTTAGATCTGAATGATACAAAAATTAACGGTCAGCCACTCAACATGAGCATTGAGTTTGATTAAAATACAATATGTCAGTTGTAATTCTGTCATAAGAACTGTACCTTCTTTTTAGACAATGCAGACTTTGCTGGAGGATGATCTGTTTCTCCAGATTCCCTTGCACCAACAGACTCAGGCAATGGTTTGACAACCTAGAATATTTATACAAGAGTGGAAAATTGTTAGATGTAAGATGAAGTGATTAGACAAGTCATACCAAACTCTACAATTGGGATCAGAAGAGGCCATCCATCGGGGTCCCTACATCTTACCACAGACCTGAAAGTGTGTTTAGCTCAAAATGCTAGCTGAGGCCCACAAAGTAAGTTAAACCAGAGTGTTCTTAACACCCTACATATAACATTATACCTTTATATCTGAATGATACAAAAATTAACGGTCAGCCACACAAAATGAGCATGGAGCTGGATTAAAATACAATATGTCAGTTGTAATTCTGTCATAAGAACTGTACCTTCTTTTTAGACAATGTAGACTTTGCTGGAGGATTATCGGTTTCTCCAGATTCCACTGCATCAACAGCCTCAGGCAATGGTTTGACAACCTAGATTTATACAAGAGTGGAAAATTGTAAGATGTAAGATGAAGTGATTGGACAAGTCATACCAAACTCTCCAATTGGGATCAGAAGAGGCCAACCATCGGGGTCCCCACATCTTACCACAGACCCGAAAGTGTGTGCTCGAAATGCTAGCTGAGGCCCACAAAGTAAGTTAAACCAGAGTGTGCTTAGCACCTTACATATAACATTATACCTTTATATCTGAATGATACATAAATTAATGGTCAGCCACACAAAATAAGCATGGAGCTTGATTAAAATACAATCAAAAAGGCGTTCAATTCAAGATCAACTGGACTTTATTTGTAACAGAAGACATTTCGCTCATCATCCGATGATCATCTGCACCCTGCTGGATCTCTGCCTCTCCACCACCTATTTCAAGTTCAATTACACATTTTACAGACAGAAGCACGGCTGTGCCATGGGATCTCCAGTGTCACCCATTGTTGCAAACCTCTACATGGAGGAAGTGGAACAGAGAGCCCTTAACTCCTATGAGGGGACAACTCCAAGCCATTGGTTCAGATATGTGGATGATACCTGGGTCAAAATCCAAGCCAGGGAGGTAGAAGCGTTCACCAGACACATTAACTCGGTTGATAACAACATCAAGTTCATCAGAGAGGATGCTAACGATTACAAGCTGCCTTTTTTGTACTGTTTGGTGCATATGGAGGGAGAGGTCAGTCTCAACGTTGAAGTTTACAGAAAACCAACCCACACAGACCAGTATCTTCTGTTTGACTCTCACCATCCACTGGAACACAAACTTTCTGTCATAAGAACCTTACAGCATCGGGCAGAACACATCCCCACAAGGACAGAAGGGAAGGA
Source organism: Garcialebias charrua (assembly GCA_038048925.1). Classification (NCBI taxonomy): domain Eukaryota; kingdom Metazoa; phylum Chordata; class Actinopteri; order Cyprinodontiformes; family Rivulidae; genus Garcialebias; species Garcialebias charrua. The sequence continues at coordinate 21,365 of JBBPBX010056295.1, forward strand.
AAAGGAACAGAAACACATCAACAAATCGCTGCAAAAATGTGGATATCCCAACTGGGCTTTTGTCAAGTCAGCGAGGAAATCTGATAAACACAATAATCAACAGAAAAATGCTAACAGACGGAAAAACATTGTCATTCCTTATGTTGCTGGAGTCTCAGAGAATTTCAGAAGGATTTTCAACAAACACAACATCCCAGTACATTTCAAACCTAGCAGGACTCTCAGACAGAGGCTGGTCCACCCTAAGGACAGAACCCCCACACACAAACAGAGAGTGGTGTGGTGTATGCAGTCCAGTGCAGCGAGGTCTGCTCAGAACGTTACATTGGAGAAACGAAGCAGCCTCTTCACAGACGAATGTCCCAACACAGGAGAGCCACCACCTTTGGACAAAACTCCGCTGTTCACCTCCACCTCACGGACAAGGGACACTCTTTTGAGGATGAAAATTTGCAAATTTTGGACCGAGAGCACAGATGGTTTGAGAGGGGTGTTAAGGAAGCTTTGTATGTTAAGAGAGAAAAACCTTCTCTTAACAGAGGAGGAGGTCTGAGATTTCAACTTTCCAAGACTTACAACTCAGTTTTGGGGCTGATTCCCAAGCTTTTTACACCGGATGGGAATAGAGGTGTCTTGTCTATGAATTAGACTAGCAATTTTTTATTTTTACCTCTGTTGTTGGGCTGTGAGGTGTTTTTATCAATTTGCATACATTTGTGTGTCTTCTGTCAGAGACTTCAAGGGAACCCCCTACTGTTAAGGTGTGATCTGTCAATTTACATGTATGTGTTACCTCAGCTTGCAACCAACATATGTTGGTGCGTGACTCCTTTTGCAAATCCACGTGCACACAGTCTGGTTTTGTCAGATTTCAACTTTCTAAAACTTATGGTGCGGACCTGCATCTGTTTTCCAAGACGCATCCCACCTGATGAGAACAGAGGAGCCTCACTTGTGAAATAGATTAACAAAGACTTTGACAGGTCCCTGGTATCAATGTGTGAAGTGTTTTTTGTCAATTTACATACAGTAGGATGTGTGTGTGCTTTCTGTAAGCTCTGCTTTTTCATACACTGAACTTTGAATGGGTCACAGGCACGTGTTATCCCAAATACTGTATGTGTGTGTGTTAGCTTCCAATTTACCTAGTTTGGTGTGTATCAGTGGCCCAGCTTGCTTATAACTTCTCTCTCCCTCTCACAGTCTTCAAAGAATTGAGAAAGCTTATCGGATGATGAGCGAAACGTCTTCTGTTACAAATAAAGTCCAGTTGATCTTGAATTGAATGCCTTTTTGATTTGTCATGTCCTGGACGACTGAGAATCTTCACCAGCATATTAAAATACAATATGTCAGTTGTAATTCTGTCATAAGAACTGTACCTTCTTTTTAGACAATGCAGACTTTGTTGGAGGATGATCTGTTTCTCCAGATTCCCCTGCATCAACAA